>APFE030072964.1:16301-32862 GCA_000404065.3 Pinus taeda
TTAGTTTCTCAAGTTGTATGCTAACATATTGATGGTCTCTTTATCATAAGTTGTTCATCTTTAAGAGATTAGAATACTGATAACTTATAGCTTGTTTTGAGTACTTTTTAGACTTATCTCTAACTACTTCTTAATCGTGTTTCACATAGTACTATATGTTGGAAGCAGAGAGTTAGGAAGAGTTAAACATTATAACTGGTCTTTAAAGTAGTTTTTCTTATCTTTTTATTGCAGCAGCATGAGTAGTGACTAGTGCTACTAGAAAGTGGTTTTTTTCTATTTTGCTTTCAGTTTCATTTCAAGTTATTTCTTTCAAGTTTCTTTTCCTTTGCAAATTTAGAAGGTAATTAGAAACCACCAGCAACACACACTCATTCATTTAGAAATCACCTTACACACACTATCACTCATCTGTTTATAAAATCTCCATTCCATCTTAGGAAAGATAAATTGATCACAAACAACACCCCCAAACGACAAAAAGATTTAAGAGGTTGCCTAAGTACATATAGTACACCTTCACTTCATCAGCTTACGAGCCCCGGGTTGACAATTAATGAAATCAATTTAGAAACACTAAATTGACCAAACAGTTTTCTCTAGAAGAAGACAAACTGTTGGGACATATTGTTTCTGCTAAAGGTGTGAAGATTGATCCAGTAAGAGTTCAAGCAGTTCAGACATTGTCTATCCCAAGATCAAAAAGGGACATTCAATCTTTCCTAGGTAAGATCAACTTTGTCAGGAGGTTTATTCCAAACTTTGCAGAACTAGTGAAGCACATCACTTCCATGTTGAAGAAAGGATCAGAAATAAAATGGGCAGTTGCTTCAAGAAGCTCTTTTGAAGCCATCAAACAAGCTATCATGGAAGCTCCCACTCTAATCAACCTAGAGGACACCAAGGAGTTTTATATCTTCTCTTTTTCCTCTTATGATACACTTTCAGCAGTTTTGTTGCAGAAAAATGATGAAGGCGTAGAGCACCCTGCGGCCTTTTTCAGCAAAACTCTAAGGGATGTTGAACTAAGGTATGACCTTATTGAAAAACAAGCTTATGCTCTCATAAAATCTTTAAAGGCATTCAAAATTTATATTTTGCATTCCAAAGTGAATGCATATGTACCATCAACCTCAGTAAAAGACGTCCTAACTCAGCCAAATATTGATGGAAAGAGAGCTAAATGGATTGAAAAATTCATAGATTTTAACATAGAGGTGAAGTCCACTAAGCTTGTAAAAGACCAGGGCTTGGCTAAACTTATGGCTAAGAAAAATTGCAGTTTGTTAGACATCAATTGCATGGGTTGAAATTCAGGTAATGAGCAGACAAAGGAAGCAGCAAAAGAGCAAGAGAAGAATCAGTCTTTGACTAAAAATCTAGCCACCTGTGAATGGTATTCTAGTATAGTACATTTTTTGCAGAAGCTAGAAGTCCCTCCAGGGCTTAGCTCAAGTCAAGCCCGGGCCATTAAACTCAGATCAGCCAAATTATGCATTAATAAAAACCTGCTTTATTGGAGAGACCCATCATGAATCCTCTTGAGATGCCTAGATAAAGGACAATCTGTGGAAGTCATGCACCAGTTCCATTCTAGCATCTGTGGAGGGAATCATTATTGGAAAACCATAGCCCACAAGATCCTGAGAGCTGGGTATTATTGGCCTACTCTGTTCTCTGATGTGTGTTCTTTTGTGAGGTCTTGTGACAAACGTTAGAGGTTTGCAGGAAGACAATAACTAAAATCTCTGCCCTTGAAGCCAGTACATGCCAATGGTCCCTTCTAGTAGTGGGGCTTGGACTTCATAGGTGAGATTAATCCACATTCCAGTGGCCAGCACAAATGGATCTTGGTAGCCACTGATTATTTCACCAAGTGGATTGAGGCTATACCCACTAAGAATGCTAATCATCAAGTTGTCGTAAAGTTCTTGAATGAGAACATTTTCACTAGATTTGGGTGCCCAACCAAACTAGTCAGTGATAATGCAGTAACTTTCAAGGAAAAGGAATTGGTGGACATGACTGAATCCATGGGCATTCAATTGGTGCATTCTACCTCATATTATCCTCAAGGCAATAGCCTGGCAGAATCATCTAACAAGAGTCTTGTAAGGATAATAAAAAAACTATTGGAGGACAAAAAAAAGAGCTGAGATTCCAAGTTGAAGTTTGCACTGTGGGCTGACAGAGGTACCAACAAGAAGTCCATAGGAAATTCTCCATTTGCACTGGTTTATGGCGCTGATGTTGTTTTTCCTATCTAGTTGATTCTCCTTGTCACCAAATTCTTTCAAGAAGAACAGGATGAAACAAATGACATGGTAAGGAGAATGAATAACTTGGTTGAATTACAGTAGATCAGAGAGCAGCTGGTTGAGAAGTCAAAATTTCATCAGAAGAAAATCAAAGAAACCTTTGACAGGAAGGAAAAAGTGGGCAATTTCCAAGTTGGTGTCTGGGTTCTCAAATGGGATGCATTGAAGGAAAATAAAGGTAATCATGGTAAGTTCGACTCCTTATGGACAGGTCAGTTTGTCATTGCTCAAATTCAGCACAACAATACCTTTATTTTGCACAGTCTGGAAGGAGAAGATGTTTTTGGTGGCCCAGTCAATGGGAGGTTCTTGAAACATTATTCCATTTAAGGCTTTAAAGCCTTGATATTGTAAATATGCTTTTCAGTTTTTATTTTTTATACAAAATAAACTCCATGCCCAATGGAACACTAGGAGATAGATTTGATTTTGGTTTTATAGGAAAGGCACCGGTCTATGGTTCTTGAAACCTCATAGGGAGGCTTTCATCCCCAGAAGGAACCAATGTTAGCCCCTGAGGTGCAGTGCTACTATTTTTAGCAGAAGTGTCCCCTGTTTTAGCTCTGATGACCACATCTCCTCTACTTTGCTTTGGCCATAAGCCAGACTTCAAAATATTACTCTCGCATCTACAATTACATTGGGTCCTGATCCAAATGGATCCAAATACGCTCTCTAAGTCTTCAAAAGCTAGTAAAATCATGCCAAAGATCAAAACCATTGCAAGAGAAAAGCCCTTAAAATGGTAGAAAAACATTATTGGGAGGCAAAAAACCCAAGGAAACAGTGAAAAAACTGAGTATAGAAGCTCTAAACAATGAATGCATAGCAGCTGTCAGATCTGGTTGATCAACGATCCAGATCTGATCGATAGGTCACCGTCGGTGGTGGCAATCGGCGGATATCGGTGCAGACTAGGTGGAACTTGCGATGGCGATTGGTGGAGTAAATGTGGACCATCAATCAAGGGCGCAAATCAATGGCCCACATTGCATTACAGAATCGCAATTGGCCAACACAACAGAGTGCTCACCAAATGACCCGGGGTTATAGCGATATGTGATTGCGATCAATTGCATCGCAATATCACATCAGAGTTTCATAGAGGAGCGGGGCTTATACCTAGATAGATGTCTGATGCAATAAACCGGACCTGAAAGGGTTCCTTAAATCTATTGCATAGATTTTGAGATTCATAGAAAAGTCATTTTTAATGCATTTTCGCAGTTTTGAACGTATTTCAAAATACGAAAGGAAACCTTGGAGCAAGGCCGAAGGCTCGAAGCGACTTGCGATAGTAATGAGGATGGACCTGATAGAGAAATAGACCGTATTTAAGGACTTTTTAAGTCTGGAATGAACAGAGCTTGGCGAGATTTCACAGTGTTGCAGCGTTTCTCTGTGTAAAATAGAAAATAGTCATTTTGGTATGTGAATGGATTTCAAAGGCCCAAAGACCCCTTCCGTTTCAGGACAGAGACCTAGAGATAGAGATCGGGAGACAGAAGGCCAAAAGGGGAAAAGAAACAACGCAACACAGCCAAACCAACAAATGGTCATGGAGCATCGCTAGCACGAGCAAGCTCCCTGACAACGCAACAATATTACCAGAATTTGGTTTAATATGTTGTTAGAGAAAGAGACCTTTGAGCTCATGCGTGTCTAGTCATCGGATCAAGTCGTTAAGGATAGAGGGGATAGATTAAGACCTCTCGAGCCTCAGAAGGCTTTAGAGAATTATAAAAAGGCCTATAAATATTTGAAAGTTCAAAGTAACAGGGGTTCAACTTTTGGGGACTGTGGATACTCTGCTCCTCTAGCTTCTCATCTTGATTCCAGCAATATAAGCTTCTTTTGTTGTTACATGTTAAATTTCCATTTTCTCTTCTATTCTAAGCTTGCACTTGAATAGGTTATTCATGTTTTCTTTTGTGTCTAATGCCAGATAACTGTCATCTTATCTCTGCGTTGATAAATTAGATTTGCAAGCTTCATTTACTTCCTGTAGCCAGCCACTCATATGTGTTTATGTATGCATCTGTTGGTACAGTCAGTATTCTCCATCTATACATTGAATCTATAAACTATTGAGCATTAGTGGTCTAAAGCCTTGTAAAGTTGAGGGTGTTCATCCATGTCTTGAGCGAAAACAAAGTTGAAACAGTCATCTGACTTGATCCAAACCGTCATCCATTCCAATAGTTCAGAGAACAATATTGAAGATTTATATGTTACCAGGCATGTCCGAGCTACAACCTAGGAGAGCTTCCTGGAGTGATAACGGTTCCAATAATTGCTTTATTTTCTTTCAATGGCTTCGTTAGTATGATCCCTAGTATCATTGGGACGTGTTCTAGATTTTTTTGGTTCAAATGGGGGTTGAAGAAGTCCCATTAGGTCATAAAATAATGTGTTATATTGAACTTATTTAAAAATTAATTATGCTCATACCTTTGGTTATCATTTTTTACATTCATTCTTTAGATATTCAATTTTCCTCTTTTTATATATTTTCCTTTCAATTGAAATTAAAAAAACATGTAAAACACAAACTTCACATCTATACTTACATTAATTTTCAAATATGTGGTTTATTTTGATATTTATTCTTTTCAATCCAACACTTGAGTAATTAAAAAAATCAAAAATTCAAAAAAAATGTTATATTTTTCATTGTTCGAAATTATGTTTATATCTTTCATTGTTTGAAGTTTTAAGTTGTCTTTTTTCATTTTTCATAGGTTAAAATAAGAACAAACCAAGCTTTTGTTCTTTGATCTCCATTTTACAATCATTGAACATCTTACCCCTTGAAATTATGTTTATATCTTTCATTGTTTGAAATTTTAAGTTATGGCTTTTTTCATTCTTCGTAGGTTAAAATAAGAAAAAACCAAGCTTTTGTACTTTGATCTCCATTTTACATTAATGTGTTGAGGTGAGTTATTTAGTTATTTAGTTAATGTTTTGACTGACTATGCAATCAAATCGAAGGTTGGGGAAGGGTTGAATCTTGATGGTGCTAATCCTAGAGTTAATATGTTCTTCCTAGTACTTTATTAATTTATACAATGCAAGAAAAAACATGAAGGCACATTCATTTTCACAACAAAATTAACAGATGCACAATTAAATACTCATTGTTAACTTAAGGCATCTTAGGGGCTAAAAATACTTGGGTGATCATTCTCATTTCCTTCCAATCTATGATTGGGTTTGCAAGGGGTGATGGAGTTGGCGGGAGATGGAATTAAATGCTCATTGTTAACTTAAAGCATCTTAGGGGCTAAAAATACTTGGGTGATCATTCCCATTTCCTTCCAATCTATGATTGGGTTTGCAGGGGGTGATGGAGTTGGCGGGAGATGGAAAGAGATGGAAAGGGGTAGTGTCAAGTACCAAAATAAACATAATAGCAAGAATTTTTCAAAGAGTTGAAAAAGAAACTAATAATAAAGTCAAAGCTCTAGTGATGTATAAATGACTTTTCTTCATAAAAATGAATGAGATTAAAATAATTGTGGTGATTAGCAACTCTTGAAAGTACTACATTGGGGTGATGGAGTTGGCGGGAGATGGAAAGAGATGGAAAGGGGTGATGGAAAGGGGTAGTGTCAAGTACCAAAATAAACATAATAGCAAGAATTTTTCAAAGAGTTGAAAAAGAAACTAATAATAAAGTCAAAGCTCTAGTGATGTATAAATGACTTTTCTTCATAAAAATGAATGAGATTAAAATAATTGTGGTGATTAGCAACTCTTGAAAGTACTACATTGTTAGCTCGTTTTAGTTGTAGTCTATGTAACATACTTGCATAAGATAATTTTAAAGTAAAAAATAGACTCAAAATAGTGTAGAAGTGTACATATACTCTTCCCATATATAATTATGTAATTTAATATATATATATAATATAATAGTTAAATTATCTTCATTTACTTCAACTTTAAGATTTCATAATATTAACTATTAAAAATAGATTATCCACATCAAATAAACCCATACAAAATTAATACATAAAAAATAACAGATTCTTAAAAAAAAAAAAACATTATCTTCGCTTTACATTTGCAATTTAAACCCGTGACCTTCCTATAAAAAGAAAGGAATTAATATTTTAATTCGAAATCTAATCTGGCAGCTAATAGATTTGTCATTGCAGATGAGTCATGATATTTTTATTGACCTCCACCACGATCATATATATGATCTTTTTAATGCGTTAATTTGTGCACTAAGGGTTCATAAATATATATATATATTATATTTTAATGTGTTAATTTGTTGTTTGCGGTGGTTTATACGTTAAAATTTTTGAAAAAAACCAATTTGTTTTGTATTTTTTAATATTAACTTGATTGATTTTTTTTTCCAAGTTAGATTCTCATAGATTTTTTTCGCAATGTTTATTTTTTCAAAAATGGTTTTTTATCTAACATGTCATCTCAATCTAACATAATACCGCCTCAATATAATAGAAAAGTCAAGACTCTCAGAAGTTTTTTTTCACTTGCTATGTAAAATGAGGGAAATCTTTAAAAACCTCCCGTGCAGTATTAGCCTAAAATGGGAATGGTTTTTCCAATTACTGTTAGCCTTGGAAATCACATATCCAATATTAGAAGCCTCTCATCATCCAGTTTGTCTGCAAGAATTAACAAGAAACACCAACCACTTGCAAATATGACTATTGCCATGTCCAGAAACAGCAAAAACAAATCCCCATTAAGCAGATATGAGGTCACAGAAAGAAGCCGACATCTTGAGTGACATTGCATATCACTCTCCATTGTAGTATTCATCGTCAAACAAACATTACAGAACCGTTAACAAGCTCTAGTTCTCAACTTCCTGTGCCAAAATTCTAATCAACCTCCGTGGAACACGAGCAATCTCATAATAAATATTCATCCCTATCCTCAGGCAATATAATGAAGAAAAAGGAATGTGCCTTTCTGTCATCAAACATTCAGAGGTCACAAGTAAGCAGAACATATGCCTTGAATGAAGCTTGATTAGGCTCTTTTGGCGCTTTATATTATTTTACCATTTGAGTGGTAGCTAGTTATTATAGACTTGTATGAGTTGGAAACTTATTGGGACATCCCTGTATATGCCTTGTGAATATTTACAGGGTGATAAACTTAAAAACCGATTGAAATATGCACAACACAGAGCTCATCCCAAGACAATTTGGCTCAGAAACATTACAGTGCCATTCCTTTCCTAGCATAAGATATGCAAAAAGCATAAATTATAGACAACTAAGAATAGATGTGGCTGTCTTTCCAACTAGGTATATATGTGGCTATGTCCTTTGCTGAAGTTTTCTCAGGTGACTGCACACAGGAGTCCTTTATTTCCTGCTGTAAAGATGATTGGTAGTTGTCTTCATGCATCTTCTATGCAGCAGTAGCTGTACTGGTTGAAAAAAATATGCCATAATGAGATGAAGCATTTGATGAAGATGGGGGAGAAGGAGGAAATGTTTCATTCCCTTCGTCCAACAAAATTTGTTGGTAACGACATTCCACGCTGCAGAATGCTTTGTCACCACTGTGATATCAGCAAGCAGAGTATGAGACTTTACTTCCAAAGCAGATATTCTGAAAAAGATCAAACCCAAGATCTACATATTTGATATTTACAGTCACAACACTTGAGGAAATGCACAACTTACATCAAACAAATAGGTTCTGTCATAATAAAAGGTTATTATATACCTTATTTTGGATACAAGAGCTCAATATTAGAAGATATTCCTTGGCATAGACTTTTAAGGGGTAGCTATGATGAATTGAATGTCACTGGCCAAGCTTAAAACCAAAATCTCAAACAGAAAATCATGGTACAATCATTATCACAGACCTGTACATGTAAATGTCGTTTCCATGGTTCAACTGCTGTTTGCAGAAATAGCAAGCACTGAGAAAATAGGCACTGTGAAACATTGGGACATTCAAATAGCTCTGATGCGAGAATGCAACATACGGGGTTCCCTGTTCATGTTGTTCCCGAACTGGGAATTGCAGAGTTTCACTCTCTTTACTGAAATGAGTATATATGTGATTTGTGCTTGAATTTGGACCATGAACTGTGACACAAGTGTAGCTTTCTGAATGCTCCATTCCAATTCGGATTTGCTTGCTTTGCTCATTAGGAAATCTCGACTGGCCATTTAAGGAATTCAAACAGGTGTGGGATGATTTAAAATGGGGCAATTTCAGTTGGGCAGTAAGAGAACTCGTCTGATTTTGAAGAGAATTCAAATGAGTATGAGGAGATATCATATTGGCTTGAAGAGATTCCGAGGAAACTTCGGGGGATGCTAGACTGTTTTGAGCAGGAAACAGGGGTCGATTAGTTCCGACCAAGATTTTGGGCTCTGATCCCAGCAGAGAGCTACTGCTACCAGAAGGGGCAGCATTGTTGGCCTCACAGTTGCTGTTTCTGCTACTGCATTTTGCTGTTGCTGCGACAATCCCGAGACCAATACCCTGTGAGTCTCTTCTCTTCCATGTCGTTTCAGAACCGCACTGAAAACCTCTGAGGCAGCATTGTTGGGATCTAACCTGTTTTTCACGACAGTTCATGATGCCTAATAAAAATTCCTTGATATTAGGTGGAGAGGTTGGGATCCTGATTCCCTCTGAATCTGGGGAAATCCTTAGATTGAAACTTATATTAATATCCTGGAAGTGTGGAAGAAGTCATGGTTGTCTTCAGGCAGACTTTGGTTATTGATAAATTTCACAATCATGCATCAGATGAAACTTGACTGAGGGTACTTTGGTTGCGTGTAAAACATTTGCCAATCCTAGAAACAGCTTCCCCAGTAAATGTATGAGTAAAATCCCATACAAATTCTTAGTCCCAGTACACAGTCAACAAAAAGGCTACAACTCCTTTGGACTACTCATTGATGCCATTATATCATTGTGCAGGGCAGGGACTCCCATGAGCAAAATTTTAACTGGAAATACAGTGATGATGGAAAATTTGAGCCAGTGCAAAAAGTGGGTGCCTAATAAGCACGGAGTTATGTTTGAGCCTTGAGCTTTGCCAGCTCAAAAATCATTGTTTCTCAGAAGACCTCATTGTACATGCCTAGATTTTCCTGGACCTGCAGATGCATATACTTGTGTTAGAATAAGACTACGATTGCCAGGATTACCTACAAAACTTAAGCTCCTCAGGATGTTGAAGTGCTCCAGAAAGGCAATATCAATATAACCTTGTGCTATATACAGTTTCTGATGTATACAGTGCTCCAGAAAGACAATATCTTCAAAACTTGTGGTAATACAGTTTGTGATATACAAAGTGCCCCAGAAAGAATAAAATCCTTGTATCTTCTGATATATATTCGTTAGGACTGCTATGGGTAATTCATAAGCTTATGCCACTCTGAGAACGTGTGTGTCTACTAAAAAAATTCTACAAGTGGATTTTTACATACCTTCTAAGTTCTTAAAAGCTAGGAGACTTATGGATTTTTACATACCTTCTAACTTCTTAAAAACCAGGAGACTTTGTTTCCTGGAGCTTGATATGGATAAAATTGCCCCTTTGAACTTGTTAATATCGAGTGCTCCTCAATCTCAAGTATGACAAATCAATTAATCTTCTTCCACATTAGTGAAGAGATGGAACCTTTGACCCAATGCAGGAACTTTTTAGGAGTGTGACAATGAATGCATAGAACACCAGAATCAGAATTCCTTTACTCTCTAGTCAGAATTCCTTTACTCTCTAGTCAATGTAGTGGGGGGCTGAAATGGGCATTCTATGAACAAAAAAAAATTATGATGTCAAAAAGGGCTAAAATTTCGAAAAGCCTCTGAATTCTTCCACTGCTCAATGGACTTCTTCACGGATTCTTGTGAAAAGATGATTAAATACCCATATTTTCACAACGTGCTGAAGCCACATTCAGAGCATCTAATCATAAAAACTATATGCAAATCCAGCGGAGCCTCTAACTTTCTAATGAATACCCACTTACCAAATCCACCCTCAAAAATGGCAGAAGCCCGCCACCAGTATCGATCCTCCAATTTGCGCCCCAGAAACCGTAAAAATAACGAACTTATCTTCACCATACCAAAAAAAAAACCTCCTCCAAAATGTCCAAAACCTCTTTATAATGCCATAACGTCCTTCCCACTGACAGGCACCTTGTCTTTTAACAGCGCAAACCCCTCGAAGAATGCCAGAGTGAATTGCCCACTAAAAGATAGCAAGAATATTCCTGTTCCGGGAGGCACCCAAATGCACCAAAGCCGGTATGAACATTACCCACATGCCCAGATTTATCTCTCAGAATAACTGAAATTTATCCCACTTGTCACACATACCTGCAACTGAACCTCGGAGAATACATTACCACCAATAACAAATATGAATATACTTCTCTTCCCCGGAGGCGCCCCTCACAAATTCCGAACCCTTCCATATAATTTTCTTTTCCAAGGTGACACAGGTACGTAACCATCCTCATAATTCAAATTATTTAATCACTCCTTACATCACCCTAACGGTACATTCGTAGATTTCAGGCCCCGGGTTTAATGGTATCCTGATCCTTATTGAGGACCCATATTTTTTAGTTACCTAATCAGCCTGATTAGTATGCTGAGATTTCATTTAAGTAAACTTTGATGTAACTGTGTAAAATCTACAGAACGCTAAATGTTTTGAACATTAAATACTCTGTAATATTTTGTAGTTGGGTGTTTACTAATCAAAAATTGTGTAGGAATTTCTGATAATTATGTTTTAGGATACCAAATACCAATTTTTTTAGCGCAAAGGTTTGCTTTATTCATAGAATAATTTCAGGAAATTAATTTTGATGCATTGGACTTTATTATGTACAGCTTTATTCATAAAATAATTTCGATGCGTTGGAACTTATTGGGTTAGAGTTGGTTTTATAGTATACAGTGAGACATGATGTAATGCAGATAATGTTTGGTATTTTGCATATAATGATAATATTATTTATTATTTAGAATAGATAAATAATTAGTATATTAAAACGGAAAATTGTTTTTTTTTTTTTTAAAATAATTTTAAGGTATTTAATATTTTTTTGAAAAAGATTTTTTTTGGGTTTGTATGTTATTAAGTTGCGCTCATATATATGTATAATATGATTTTAAAATATTGCCTTTTTATATAAAAATGATTTTTTTTTGTTTTTAAATTGAAAGTATAGATATGATTGGATATTTAATATATAAAAAGAGGATAAATAATGTGGAAGATAAGAGGTTTATCAATATTGTTTTAAATTCTAGGTATAAAAAGGTTATGATTAAGTATTTAATGTATGATAATAAGATAAGTGACTTTGAAGATAAAAGGTTTTTAAAAATTAGTTCATTCCAGTTAAAAACCTACCACTCAAACATGATTGGTATGAAGATGACAATTTTTGTCTAAATCATTGGGGAGTTAGGAACAAGGTTGCTATGCTAAATAACTATTACATTTAAATTTAAGAGAAATTGTGGAAATTGTTGGGTGCCACAAAGAATTAGATGATAAAAATAAATTAAAATATTATAAGGAGATGATCAATACATCTCTTTGTTTTGGTTAGGGCAAAGAAGAAAACCACATATTTGAAATAATAATAAATTCTTATGAGCTCCATAGTGAAACAAGCCATTGAAAAATATTCATAGGTAAAAAGAATGCCACTTTTATTGCATTAAGATGATTTAAAATGAAAATCACTCTCTTAAAATGTCTTTCTTACACCTATATTAAATCACAATTTCAAAATATTTGTTATGATATTCACCTTCCTAACTTTTTAACTCGTCAAAATTATGGTGACTTAAAAATACTTAAAACTTATTGAACATATAAATAAAACTTTAAAGAAAACCAAATAATTATTTACCTTTAATAAGGTCCAATAAACTAAATTTCATCTTAACCACTGCCACCATCATATATTAATATTAATAAATTAAACGTGGTTATATTTAAAAATATTTTAATATTACTGTATAAAAATATTATAATATAGATAATGTTGATATTTATAATATATATTTGATAAAATTATATACATATAAACAAATTCATTGAGTGTATCTTATGTTAAAATTAGGTTAAATCACAATTTCTTTTTGGTAGGTAAGCAACCACGGGGCCAGTGACCTTATCGCAAGGAGTGCGTTAACAGTGCACTGTCAATCCAAAGCCCCATGGGCAGGTTAAATCACAAATTTAAAAGAGTAGGAGATAAATGAAAAAGATTTATAATGATATAAAAAAATTATTTGGATTGTGGGTAAATTTAGCCATGTTACATGTGGGTGTAGATTATGATCTTCAGGGGATTTTAATAACATTGATAACCCTAGGTTACAATGTCTTGGCCAAAAGCTAGTTTATAAATCACATACAAATTAACAAAAAAAACATTGCAAATTTTATTTTTTATAAAAATATTACCAAATATTTAATAATTTAAATATTATTAAGAATTTATAATATTTGAGATTAGTTCAATTGGTCTAAATCCATAAATAAAGCATATTGATATTGTTATTAGTTTTTGCTAATCATAAGTTAAATTTTTTTAAATTTCTTTAAGACAAAGCGCAACTATTTATTGATAAAATATAGAAAGTTTCAAAATTCATATTTTATTTTAAATATAAAAATGTAATACATATCAAATTTTATAACTTTATATAATTTAACTATTATATTAATTTAAAATAATTATATTATTTTAGAAAATTATTTTAAATAATAAAAGAAGGATAATTAAAAAACTACATATTATTTTCGAATCCAATTCTATTGAGTTATAAATTTTGTATTTAAACATTTTTATGGACATTGTAATGGATGAATTTATGGAAAGCTTATTCACTACTGAATCTTACAAAACTCTTAGTATTTGTAAGTTATAGTAAAGATTCAACTATAGATCAACCTTAAAATTCTTATAATAAAGAAAGATTATTTTAAGAAGTCTAATGTCTCTATTCATCTTCACTTGTTTGTTTTTTAATGAATGCAAAAGATAATCTTTAATATTATTTTAGGAAGTTTATTGTTTCTATTCAATTTTACATTTCTTTTAGTAATGAAAAAAAGAAAGGTTATATATATATATTATTTTTCATTAAAAGAGAAGTTCGTTATAAGGCTAGAGCATTTTACATCTTTCAGTATTTTTATAGGCTTCATTATTCCAATATATTCGTAGAAGTTTTTTATTGTCTCTTTGAGATATTCTAACTACATTTCTACATTGATATTTACTATATACTTCACAAAAAACTTCTAAATACAAAACATATTCCACATTTAAGATTTATCACGCTCTAGATTTGTTATATATATATAACAATTATCATTTTTCATTGAAAGAGAGGTTGGCTACAAGGACCTTTTACATCTTTCAGTGTTTTTTATAGGCTTCACTATTCCAATACATTTTCATAGGCTTCATTGTTCCAATACATCTACATAAGTTTTCTCTTACCTCTGTTAGATCTTCTAACTACAATTCTATATTGATATCTACCATATACTTTGCAAAAAACTCCTCAATAAAAAACATACTTGCAAAACATATTTCAAATTTAAGATTTATCGGGCTCTAGATGTTCCAGCTACTACAGCTACATCCTTGTTTTCTCCCATTGGATTATGCGCACTAGTTTCTTATCCTGTTGGTGTTTCAATCCTATTCCTTTGGTGTTTTTCATTGACTTCCAACCCCATGTGGTTGGTCTCCTTCTTCTTGTTTATAGATGCTTCCACTCCATTGATGATGAGCTTAAAAACTACAGTCTCTATCTCCATTATTGCCATTTTTTAATCTAATATTCTTTGAAACCATTCATATGTTTTCTCTAATAGTTCCAATTTTGTATCTTCCTCCCTCTCTGCCAATTCACTTATTTTACTCACTATTTCCACCAGTGACGTCATTGAATTCGACATATTATCTATGGATTATCATTGATGCTTTTGCTCCTGTTCACTAGAATGAGCCTTCGTAGTCTCTATTTCTATCCTCCTGCAACTTAGAATTTGAAAAAGAATAATAGACTAGATCCCAGTTGTGCTTGGAATTTGTTTTGCAAGAGCTTATTCTATATAAGCTAGTGGGACGTGACAACTAAAGTGACATCATCTAAGTGAGATTTATCATCCAATCTTCCCAAATTAGCTCACCGCAAAGACAATCCATTCTAGTCAGGGATTTAAATACCCAACTTGCTCTGCCTTGGATCACATTTAACTCAACAGAGTGAAGTCCTAAGGCTCTAGCCCATGCTTTAATAGGAGAGAGCTAACCAAACTCGAGCACTCTCCACATTTTTCCTTCTCCTCACCATTTGGAATTTTGTGTTCAAAATGTAGCAAGAAAGGATCAATTTGCCTTTAGCCTTAGTGAAATTGAGCAAATTGAATTTCCACATCAACGAGACAACTTGGAGGTAGTTAACTAGTGTGACGTAGATCTTGTCACTTAGTTAGCTCAGTAAATTTCAGTTAGGGGCTTGGAGTTCAGTTATGCATGTGTTGATTACTAAATTTTAGCAATCTAGTTCAATTATTTTCATTTATATTCAGTTAACTAACCTCTAACTTTTGATAGATTTAATTGAAGATCAGTTGTGCAGTGGGACAATAGTCTAACTCAGAGATCTATTAGTTAAATGATCAATCAACCCAAAATAGCTAATGCATGCATGAAACTCGAGTTCCTCGATTGAAGTGGAGATGACAAGGAAAATGTAACATGAGTTGTATACTAGTGTAAGTGTACAAGTGTTGCTTGCATTTAGGAGATCAATCATTGGGAATTGTGCAATCAAATAGGAGGAAATTCCTAGCTTTTAGGGGCTAATTTCCTTAGGATTTGCACAAGGAAATAAGAGGCTTGAGGAGAATATAATCGACTAAGTGTTGGCTAGAGTTTCTCATTAAGCAGAGAGAATAGTTATTCTTTTAAAGGTTGAGCTCAAAGTTGGAGCTAGAAATTGTAATAGTTTCTCTATTGAACTGATTAATGCAAAGAGGCTTGAGGGGTTTTTCCCAATTGGGTTCCCCTAGAAATCATTGTGTATTTGTGGTTTTTCTTATTGAATGCCTATGCATGTTGTTCTAAATTGTGATTTCCATTATGCAGATCAGTAGAGTATAATTATGTCTCTTGTTTTTCAATTTGAAATCTTGAGCAGTTGCAATTTCTATCAAATTTATACATGGTATCAGAGTTGTGAAATCACGTTAAAACCAGTATTTCAAACATGTCTCTTAGGAATTTCGATTTTACAGCTTCATTGCAACAGTTTTTCTTCAAGATCGGGAAAATGTATTTCAACAAACTGATATTGGAGTATGCCCTGGAGGGTAGCTTGAATTTTATAGTCTGGAAGGATTGAATTTATGTTAGAATATGTTAAATGATGTTCCAAATCCTAGGAGAATTCTTCTGGAAGGTGTGAGGGACCATGTGGTCTCAAATCTCCATGGAAAAGAGACAACATTGTCTATGTGGTAGACACTAATTGAGCTCAAAAATGGCAGTGACCATAGAAAATTGGCCCTAAAAGATAAACTTCAAAACATAAGAATGCAGAAGAATGATACCATTCCTCAGTATCTCTCTAGATTTACACAAGTTTGAGATGAGCTTGGAGGGGTTGGGGTGAATGTTGCAAAAGATGACATGGTGAGCCTAGCTCTTATAGGTCTTCCAAAATCCTGGCATGGCTACCAGGACTCTATGAATGAAAGGGAAAAATTACCGAAGTGGGAAAGTTTTTGGTCTGATTTGGTTTAAGAACAGTTCAAGAGAAATACTAGAGATGTAACTCCATCTAGAGCAAAGGATGAAGAGAATTTTTCCTTGGTTGGAAAAGGGAAGAAAGAAAAAGGAAAGAAAAACCAGAGAAAACTTAAATCTAGCCAAGAAGAAATATTTGAGCAAGATAAAATGTTTCCACTGCCACAAATTTGGGAACTATCCAACAAAATGTTTTTACAAGAAGTCTACCAAGAAGCCTTCAAGAGGATCAGGAGGTGAAGCATTGGCTTCAAAATTCGAATTACACTTCACCCTATTAGCATGCATGGCTAGCACCGTAATGGGGAGTGTGATCCAGGTGGATATTGGTGGCCACCTGCCAAGTCCACATGGACCCCCACCATTGTCTTTCTCAGCATTTTCAGTTTCCTTAATTGTAGCACA
>APFE030072965.1:0-102652 GCA_000404065.3 Pinus taeda
CAAGTGCGGTGAGAACCATCTCACGATCAGCTATTGTCTCCCCAATAGCTAGCAGATTGTTCCTGGTTTCGGTCAACTTCATAAAGAAAGTTTGAATAGACTCGTCTTGGCCCTTCTTCATATTCTTCAACTTGTTTTTGAGGAATAGCACTTGGTTCACATTGTTTACTCGGAACATAAGTATCAGTTTGTCATACATCTCCTTGGATGTGCCTAGTTCAGATATGTAGGCAACCAAATTCTTATTTATGGATTCCCTGATCAGCAGCTTTGCTCTGATTTCTCCCTTCTTGTACTTGGTTCTAATAGCAGCAGAGGCACTTGATGGAGGTTCTTGTATCTTCCCTGTCACATGATCCAGGAGATCATGATCTTCTAATTTGAGATCTAATAACATCTTCCAGGCATGGAAGTCATCACTTCCAGTCAGCTTGTCTTCTCCTTGAATTCAAGTCTAGTCAGCGTGTCATTCTCCCTGGAACCCATTTCCTTCGATGATGATTGCTATAGATAGAGTTTGTCTTCACCTCAGCTCTGATACCATGTAAAGTTTTGTAGATGTTCTATGCTAAGAGCAATTTTACTTTTCACACAGCAATCATACAAGTAGTTAAGCAAAATGCAGATAGAACATATAAGCAGATCTTACAGAAGACAAATCAGAAACATGAAAAATGTGTGTGATCATTTCGGCGGTCAACAGGATGCTTCAACCAGCAAAGACTTTATTGGTCAGCCAGCCCAGATGTGTCACAACAACCCTCCAACCAGTAGATGAGTCAAACCAAGTCAATTCCTCAAAAGTCAACGCTGTCCTGAAAAGTCAACGCAGGGGCAGCGAGCTAAAAGTCAACGCAGCAGCAAAATGGTCAACTCTTTGACCTCGATTTTTGTGCCAGGTAGTACGGCCTTCAAAAATCGAACTTCCCACAAATTTTCAGCTTGTTTGGACCACGGGTTGACCAAAGTCAACGCTGGTCAAACTTCCAGCAAAACCCTAGCAGCAGAAACCCTAGCTGCAGAAAATCCGTACAGTTTGTCCTCTTCGTCCTTCCCACGTGTGGCTGAATTTGTCCTCCAAGTAGCTCGTATTCTCTAAGATGAGAGAGAAGATGTGAGTTGAATTGTGTTCTTATCTCTCCAACTTTTCCTGTATATATATACATCAATGAGGGTGTGTGACACATCTGTTGGGCATGTGAGCCTACATGACAAAACTGGCTGGCCTTGCACATATAATTTATTAAGAATAATAAATTCAAAATATAAGTTCTGCTTATCGGATTAAGACAATTTTTATATGGATTTTACACCTCTCTGAAAGAGGGATCCAATAAAAATATTAGCCTCTTAATCTGATCATCAGAACATGGAGTTTGGACCTAGTTGTCCAAATTTAACAATTTCTCTTTGAAGCATTTGCATGTAGCATTAGTTTAATTCGGGGAATTAACACAATTTGCACTTTATCTAGGCATTTTAGTATAGGAAGGCCCAAGTCTCATTAAAATTTTTACCTCCAACATAAGTTGGGTGAAGTAGACATCTTAGGGATCTTGTACTCCTCCACTGATCTCACTGTGAGATCCATATCTTTGGGCGAGGGTGAGGTCTGAGGATTGAAGAGTTAAATTGTAATCTTGTTGTAGAGATAAAAAATAAAATTAACCAAGAACACTTTACATTACATTTACTATACTTGTCTCTTGGTGGTTTGAGTTTTCATATGCAAAGTCTATTTCAAAAGCAATTATTGTAATCCTTTCAAACAAGTGTTTTCTTTTCATGCTTCAAGTCTAATTGCATATTGATGCCTTGGTTTAACAGTTCCTTTCTTTTACATTTCCAAGTTAACTACTAATTTTTGGGTTTTGGCAAGATATGTTTCACATGTTTTGATTCATAAAGTTTATTATCTCAAAAGCATTTTGTATCTTACATATCTTGTGCTAACAATATTTTGTTTACATTTTAGCGTTACTTTGCTTTTTCTTTTGAGAGCATTGCATTTTACTTTGAGAAAATATATCTATAAATTGTTTAGAAAATTCCTGATAAGGCACTGGTTCTATGGTTTTTTTCATGTTAATGATTGACATTGTTATTTCAAGTTCCTCACATCATATTTGCTCATAAATCCTTAAAAGTGATCCATTTTCACTATAAAAATATCCTAGAAATATCTTTTGACTTTACTTTTCATTAGGGACCACCCCCTTAGCTAACCTAGGAGATAGCTCAAACGGAAAGAGTCGGGATTAGTGTGACAGTCCCTTCTCTAAGTTCCCTGCCACTAACCACACCTTGTGGGGTTGAAGACTTTTCTCACTAACTTGTAGGTAGGTGTAAGCAGCAGTGTCAACAAAAGGGAACCCCTTTCTTTAACAATCGAGTAAATCCTTTGGTCAACTCAACATAATTGTGAACAAATCTCCGTAGAAAGTTAGTCCTCCCTTGAAGGCATTGTAACTGAACATGTGAGGAAGGGAAGACAAATGAAGGATTGCCTGCACTTTAAGTGGATCAATACGAATTCCTTCTTTTGACACAACAAAGCCGAGAAGTCGACCAGATTGAACACAAAACACACATTTGTGCAAATATAGCCTAATATTATAATGTCGATAACTTAAGAAAATAGCCTTGAGATGAATCAGATGATCCTCACGATGTTTAGAGCGGGAAGATAGGTTATCCAAATAAGGTTGTACAATGTGCTTGATGTGAAAATTCTATCACTGCAGCGACTGATTTATTTTTCCTACTCATTCCATAATAAGTTATTTATGAAAATACTTCAATGAACATTAAAATAAATACTACTGCAGATATCACACCGTAATACAGAAACAAACATATGCACAAGCATTAAAACATTGACACAGATATTTTGGACAACAGTCCCTCGAAAAACCCAATGTGGGAAAACCGATGCAGCAAGGGAGGATTTTATTATTCAGCAATTTTTCTATACAACAGGGTGCCAAACTAGCTTACCCACAGAGAGAAATAATTCTCTAGCACTTCTCCCAATCCCAGTGCCAGCCCAACTGACCTTTGCATGGCTCTCAAACCCTCTGCATCAGCCCCTTCTTGATTGCGTCAACCCTGGGCCTCTTTGCGTCACTCACGCAGGCCCAGCGAGTGACTGCGCAGTCTTTTGTTGCCTCTGCGTCTGCTTAAAAAGCCCTGCATTTGCGTCTCCTACCTCAAAGCTGATCTCCAGTGGTTGATCCCGCCTCTCTTCTCCGTACTTGCTGCCTCTTGATTGCTCACCAGACCACTAGTTCAATTACTCATCTAACTCTGCTCTAGAAATTGAACTGACTAGTCTCCCTCAGTGTATTCTCCAAGTGACCCTCAAGCCTCCTCTTATACTTTTCTCGTTTACAAATCGACGGCCGAGATTAAGTCCCTAATCAACGACTAAGATTAGATTTGTCTTGATCCATGACTTTTGGACTATTTTAACACAATTTTATATTAATACACATTAATATTTTATTTTCCCTAAGTTTAGACTTAGGGACTCCATTAAAAATATTAATTATTTTAATAGCTCCCAAACTGTTTAGAATCTGCCCAAACCCTTTTTGAGTATTGGAGATCTCATTTATCTTAGCCTCTCCACCAATTTTCGTGGCTAGAGCACATCTGATGCTACCCCAAATCAACACTCCCTCTTAGTGAGGATTGTGCTCTAGCAATACTCCTCATTGAATATCACCCTGATCATCTGGCACCGGTCCTTGTGCTGATGCTAAGCCTCCCTACCCAACATCCTCTGCACTGCTACATCCTGTACTGCTGCCCATGGCTTTGCTACTGACACCGCTGCATCTGTACGACAACTCCTTTTGCATCCGTGTTGTTACTGGCCCTTTCTCCCAACACTGCATTTGCACTACAACTCCCTCTGCCTCCTTGCAGTTATCACTCTCATTTCTGTTACTGAAACAGGTTCTTTATCAACCCCATATTTTCCCTGAAGTTGTCAAATTTTGTCCTTCCAAGGGCCTTGGTGAGGATGTCCGCCACCTGTTCTCCTGTAGGAGCGTAGCTCAACTGTGCAACTCCTCGTTGGACACAGTCCCTGACAAAGTGACACCGGATGCTTCGACCTATCATGAAACACTGGATTCTCAGAGAGCTTGATGCAGCTCTGATTATCACACATGATCCTAGTTGCCTCCATATTCCTTCTGAATAGGTTCACAAGCAGTTTTGTAACCCATATGGCCTCACACAAAGTTGTGCTTGCCGCCATATATTCTGCCTTAGATGAGCTCAAAGCAACAAACTTCTGTTTCCTACTGCACCAGGAGATCATTCCTAATCCAATGTTGAAACAGTACCTAGAGGTACTTTTCTCATCCACTAAACTTCCTACCGAATCTGCATCAATAAATCTTAATCTGATATCCTTAATCCTAGCGTACAAGAGTCCTTAATCGACTATTCCCTGTAAATACCTGAGAACATGTTTGGTTTTTGCCCAGTGCGCCCTCTTCAGTTCCACCATGAACTGATTGAGGATGATGACAGAGTAGCAAATGTTTGGCTTGGTATTGACCAAATACATCAAGGACCCTATGAGTTGCCTGTATAGGGTGGGATTGACATCCTTGTCTTCTGATGCATCAATCTTCTTCCAGTTGGTGATCATTGGCGTAGCCATAGGTCTACAGTCCTCCATCCCAAATCTTTTCAGGATTTTTGTAGCATACCTCCCTTGCCCGAGGAAGATTTCTCCCTTTTGCTACCAAACTTCCAACCCTAGGAAGTAGTGCATTTGTCCCAAATCCTTCATATCGAATTATGTGGCTAGATTCTTCTTGCAGTCCCCAATGAGTCTGGATGATCCTGTCAGAAAGAGATCATTCACATACAATACTAAGATTAGCGTCTTGTTCTCTACAACCAGATAGTAGAGATTCGGATCCGCATCGCTCTTGACAAACCCCATCTTCTGCAAGTAGCCATCTATTTGACCATACCATGCTCTCGATGCCTGTTTTAGCCCATACAAGGCTTTCTTCAATCTGCATACATGAGACTTCTTCTCATGAGTTTCAAAGCCCTCTTGTTGTTCAATGTATACCTCCTCTTCTATTACCCCATTTAGAAATGCCATTTTGACATCCATCTTATGGATCTCCCATCCCATCTGGGCTACAGCAGATATCACCGTCCTAATAGATGTATACCTGGCTACCGGGGCAAACGTTTCCTCATAGTCAATCCCTTCCTTTTGAGCATACCCCTTAGCCACAAATCTAGCCTTGTATTTCTCAACACTATCGTCTGCAACGTATTTGATCTTGTAGATCCATCTTGAGCCTACCACTGATCTGTCTTGAGGTCTTGGCACCACCTCCCAGACATTATTTACCATTATGGAGTTGTGTTCCTCTACCATCACATATATCCAAACCTAATGTTGAGTTGCCTCCTTGAAACTGGCAGGCTCTCCATCCTGAGCTACTAATGCTTGATATCTATCTGGTTGTTTTTGCTCCCTCTTATTGTTTCTTAGCGCACCGATGAAGTCCTTTGCATCTCGCTGAATCTGACGAAGTTCCCTGCTAGTTCTTCCTCTGCCAACAAGTGCTTTTGTTCGGTCCTCCTCCTCATCCTGAGAATCTTCCTGTCTTGAGGAAGAATTCTTTACTTTTGTTAGTTGAAGAGGCTTAACCAACAACTCCTCTTTCGACTGCTCCTTGGAAGGCATCTCGCAAGATCTTCTGAAAGCCCTGTTTTCCATGAATTTTACATCTCGTCATACTACTACCTTCCTGCTCCCTAGAAGATAGATTATGTATGCCTTAGCGTTCTCGCTATATCCTACCAGATATCCCTTTTCCGCAGTCTAGTCCAGCTTCTTCCTCTTTTCTTCTATGCGGCAATATGCTAGACTCCCAAATACCCTAAAATGACTAACTTCAGGTGTCTTCCCTGTGAAAACTTTCTCTGGAGTAATCTTGCCCACTGCCCAATGAGGAGTCTTGTTTTGAACAAACTGTTAGTGTTGCATGCTTCTACCCACAGGAATTTTGGCATATCCTAATCATACATCATGGCCCTAGCTGCTTCTACAATAGTCTTGTTCTTTCTTTCTGCTACCCCATTCTGCTCTGGATTGTATGGAGTTGTCCACTTTCTTTTGATGCCCTCCTTAGCACAAAAATCAGTGAAGTTCTTATCGACATATTCTGCACCATTACTTGAGCACAAAACTTTTATTTTCTTCTCAGTCAAATTCTCCACTAGAGCCTTGAACTCCTTGAATCGACAAAAAATCTCATCCTTGGTTTTCAGAAAATAAATCCAAGTTTTCCTTGAGTGGTCATCAATGAAGGTAAGGAAATACCTGGCACCTCTGAGAGATTTGACAGACATAGTTCCGCAAATATTAGAGTGTATCAATCCTAGTACACTCTTGGCCCTGTGTTTGCTCATAGGAAATGTTGCCTTGGCATACTTTCCTAGAACACATCCCCTGCATACATCATCTTGTTCCGTACTCAGATCCGGAACTCCTGTTACAGTGCTCCCGAGAATTCTCAAAGCTCCATGGTGCAAGTGACTCATTCTTCCGTGCGATAGTTCGTTCAAGTCCTTGTCTCCATGATTGCCTATTAGTGCCATTGGTGATTCTAGTTGCAATCTATACAACCGATTACTTTTGATCCCAATTTGCACTCTCTTTTTCCAGCTCGGGTGTTTGACGTATACCTTCTCCTTGATGAAGTAGACGTCATAGCCCTTGCCTTGTAGTTGCGACACGGAAAGTAAGTCCATCCCCAATCCTGGTACATGCAGTACATTTGTAGCATGGAACCATTCTCCCAATTTTGTTTGAAAAACTATGGTACCCTTTCCTACTAGAGTACACTTTGCCTTGTTCCCCATGGTGATCTGAAAGTTCATCTTCTCTTCTCGATATTCTGAGAAACACTCCCTAATTCCCGTCATATGCCACGAAGCTCCACTGTCTATATACCATACTTCTGATGATGCAACACTAATCATACACACCACTTATTCTTCCAGCCTGAAAGCCAACATAGAGAAATCGAAATCTCTTTCTCTTGTGCAAGCTTCTGAAAATCCGTGAGTCCCATGACATGGATGCCTCTGCATCGTGGTCTCGACCCATAACTGATTTTCCCTTTCCGTCTCTGATTATTTTCTCTGATACCATGTGAAAATTCTATCACTGTAGCAACTGATTTATTTTTCCTAATTCCACAATAAGTTATTTATGAAATTACTTCAATAAACATTAAAATAAATATTGCTGCAAATATCACACCATAATACAGAAACAAACATATGCACAAGCATTAACACATTCACACAGATATTTTGGACAATAGTCCCCGGAAAAACCCAATGTGGGAAAACTGGTGTAGCAAGGGTCGATTTTATTATTCAACAATTTTTCTATACAACAGGGTGCCAAACTGGCTTATCCGCAGAGAGAAATAATTCTCCAGCACTTCTCCCAATCCTAACATCAGCCCAGCTGACCTTTGCGTGGCTCTCAAACCCTTTGCATCGGCCCCTGCTTGATTGTGTCAGCCCTTGGCCTCTTTGCGTTACTCACGTAGGCCCAACAAGTGACTGCGCAATCTTTTGTTGCCTCTGCGTCTGCCTAAAAAGCCCTGCGTTTGTCTCTCCTGCCTTAGCACTAATCTCCAGTGGCTGATCCTGCCTCTCTGCTTCGTACTTTCTGCCTCCTGACTGCTCACCAGGCCACTTGTTCAATTTCTTAGCTAACCCTGCTCTAGAAATTGAACTTACTGGTCTCCCTCAATGTATTCTCCAAGTGACCCTCAAGCCTCCTCTTATACTTTTCTCGTTGACAAATCAACGGCCGAGATTAAGTCTCTAATCAATGACTAAGATTAGATCCGGCTTGATCCATGACTTTTGGACCATTCTAACACAATTTTATATTAATACACATTAATATTTTATTTTCCCTAAGTTTAGACTTAGGGACTCCATTAAAAATATTAATTATTTTAGTATCTCCCAAACTATTTAGAATCTGCCCAAACCCTTTCTGGGTGGAGATCTCATGTGCCTTAGCCTCTCCACCAATTTTTGTGGCTAGAGCACATCCGATGCTACCCCAAATCAACACTTGATGTCGTGGAAGGCATAATTCACGACCCTCTGGAAAGTTGCAACAACATTTTTCAAACCGAAAGGGAGTTTTCGATAGGCAAATGTGCCCCATGGACAAATAAATGCAGTTTTATGTTGGTTTGATGGGAGTATGTTGATTTGGTTGTAGATGGAAAAACAATCCATAAACGAAAAAAAATTGGTTCCAGCACAATCATCAACAATTTGGTCAATAAACAGGGTTGAGTAATTGTCCTTAGGACAAGCACGGTTCATATCCCGATAATCGACACAAACATGAATCTTGCCTTGTTTCTTCATTACAGGAACAACGTTCAAGACCCAATCAGTGAGAGGAAATGGGTAAATGAAACTGACACGCAAAAGCTTTTCAACCTCTGCTTTAATTGCAACAACTTTCTTCGGATGAACCGGACGCAAGCGCCATCGAATTGGCTTAGCATACAAATACATTTTGATCTCATGTACAACAATATATGGATCAATACCTGGCACCTCTTCATATGTCCAAGCGAAAACGTATCAGAATTCTTGGAAAAGGGCTTTATAGATCTTGACCTCATCAAGAGAACAAGATGCACCAATGTGTACATTTTCAACAATTCTGGGTTTAATCGAAATATCAAAAGAAATACTCTTCAATATTCGATATTTTTTTTCTCAGAATCAACATCGTGAATAGATAGGGAATCTATAGATATCTCAACGTTATTAGGTGAATAAATGTCTCCAAGATTATCCTCAGAGGTTTCAGGTGAGGAACGATGATGATTATCATCCCACAACACATCAATCTAACATCATGATTTCCATGATGCTTTCATTAGTAGAGAATGTAGTAGAGAAAGGATCAGAAGATGAACCATAATCTCGGGAATGATCAACCCAATCTATCGAGGGGAAATCAAAATGTGTCAAACAGGCCGAATAGATACCTTCATAGTCGAGCTCAACAGGATTGAGCGACATGCAGTCACTAGATACATCAACATTAGAAGTATCTGGCACTATCCAAGGATCGGATGGAATAGTACAAGAAGAGATCATATTGATAAAGGTAATTGAATTCGTGTTGTTAGGAGGAGCAAGGGAAAAAGTTCCCACCAAAGAGGAATCCTTAAGCAATCCTACTCCAACATGTTGATAAAGCTGTGGGGATTCGCCCACAAGAGGGATGCTTCTAGTAGTTTGAGGATTATTGGAAAAAAGGTGCGTTGATCAATGGCCACAATGACCCCTTGTTGAGGGAAAGCGATCATCCTAAATAGGTCGAAATTACAGCAGCCATGGTATAAGTCCATGTGCGGCCTAGTAAAAGCTTATGATCCAATAGTTCCTCTAGAAATTCTACTTCTACTGAGATTGTTTTGCCATCTAATTCTATTTGCAACCTATTAAAAATTATGTAAGGCTTGAAGCCTCTCCCATCAAAGGCTTTAAGAGTAGTGGGTGACTAGTTGAGTTAAGGAGAACCAACTGTTAGTGTCAGTATTTGCATACTACCATTAGTGATCAAAAATCCTCTTTTCATATCATATTAGGGTCCCACTTTGAAATTTTTGTCATTCCACTAGGTCGTCATTCAAAAATTTGGTCACTGAAGGTTGAATTAGGGTTTTCTTTAATCCTTTTAGAAATTTACCCCTTGCTAGCTCATTTCAATCTTGCTGAGTATCCATTGTCCATAAAGTTAATGACATCATGCTATCACATTAGTCATGTCATCTTGAAATTTAGTCCTTGATGGTCTCATTAGGTCTTTTAGGGTTTCTCAAGGTTTCATTAGGTCATTAGGGTTCCCAAGGTTCCAATAAAACTCCATTCCATTGCATAAGACCAACAAGTAAAGGGTGATCAAATAACATCTCTTCACCATGTGAAGATGATTTGTAAAGAGAAATTCTTATATCATCATGTAATTTTATGTTCATTATATGTAATAAGTGTTATTCCTAAGCTGCCAACTCAATCTCTATATGCCAACTTCATTAAAGCAATGTCAAATTCAAAGAGTTCTCAAAGACCATCAAAGATCAATTTGTCAAAGGAATTTGTCAAGTGAAAAGGTAATGTTTCAAAAAGTTAAGTGAATGCCAAAAGGAGTCGTCTTTTTCCAAGGGTGTCCAAATCATCATTTTCCACAAGCACTAAACTCTAATTTCCTCTCCCACTGAGCTAGGGTTGGCCATGGAATCAGAGACATCTGAGCAGAGGAGACCTAAAGGAGGTCATTTTAGCAAGTATGAGGCCATTCCAACTCATAAGCATCATGTCTCCATTTTTCAAGAAGTCATTCCAAGGGACAAATAATTTGCCACACATAGGGTTAGTTTTGCTTCAAAGTATGTTTCCAACCAAACATAAATGGATTTTACAAAAGTGAGAGAGGTTTTTGTCCATAGGAGTCCAAGGATGAAAACCTCTTTCAGTTTTTACATAGGTGTTATGGTTTTGGAGAAATCTCAAAAATACAGTTACTACAAGAAAGTTGTTGCACCTCTGGAGTGACCTTGGGAAAATCAATTTTTCTCCTAGCTGATGTGTCCAAATGACTTGCTTGATGAGTCAAATGATAATTAGACAGAAATCGACTTCTAATGAGCTATCATGAGCTCAATTTGGAGTTGAGGAAGACCTCCAAAAGTTTCCTGCAAGAGCACACTTCATTTTTGCACCCTCATTCTACACTTTTTGACCAGTATTGGGAGAATTGATTTTTGAGGGGCTATAATTGATCATTTTCAGTGCTTGATAAGTCCATTGTGTAGCCAAGAGAGAGATATTTCCAACGAGCTATCATGTGCTCAATTTGGACTTAGGGAAGGCACTCAAAAGTCGATTTGAAGTCAACACTGCGCACACATCAAAAGCGTTGTGCATAGAGCAATCAGGCATTGCGCATGCATCAAAGGTGCTAAACACTTGTCAAACTTCCTCTATAAGCTCTAAAATTTCATGCAAGTGCTCCATACCATCAGCGCAAGGTTTCTTAACCTCCTAGCAAGTCATCAATTCATGGTTTTAAGTTTCTTGTGTGGAACTTGGAGTTCTCAAAACTTGTAAACCCTAGTTTCATTTCCACACCTCCAAAATTGTTCCTAAGACCTTACTATCCTTCCCACATCACAATAAACCCTACCACTACCCCAGTATTGCTAAATCCCTATCCCAAATTTATTCTCCCTTAAACTAAGTCATAGGCAGCAAATTCCTAAGCAGCCATACTGCATACCTGTAATAAAATACCAATTCCCAAATCCCTTAAATATTTCAATCCCCTATCACCTCCCTAATCCATTCCCCCATTCCCTAAATTTTACCTACCCCATTCCCACTCCCATTTCCTAATCCCTAGGGTTTCTAAACAAAAAGAACAAAAACACATCATGGAGGTGGACCTTCTCAAAGCCAAAAGAGAAGAGACCAAGGCTAAGGCCTTACTTGATGAAGCATATGGAAAATATGGTGATCCCGATGAGCTGGAAGCACAAGTGTCAAGAAAAAGGCCAAGAACCAAAGACCTAAAGAGAGCATCAGAACTAGAGAGACAGAAAGAAGTTGAACTAGCCAAGGAGGCTACCTTAAATGAGCAATTTTCCATAATGATCAATGAAAATAGGGAGCATTGGCTTGAGAGAGTTAACAACCATCTTGAAAAGCTCCTAGACAAGGCTAAAAGAGACAATGACATTAAGAGGAGGATTGCAAAGTATTATTGCCGAAGAAGCCAAATAGCAAGGTCAAAACTCATGGAATTGAAGTCAAAGCCTAAAACCCTAAATGTGCAAGAGGAGAAAGGAAAATTGGGTATCCTTGCTGAGGCCTCTTTCCATTCTTAATATACTTCGTCAACAGCTCATACACCAATTTTGACAAGATTTTGGGCACTTTTTGGAATTTTTGGGTTTTTTGTGCAACTTGGACAGTTTTGGCACAGTTGGACTGTGCGCTGCGCATCTTCTAGAGGCCTCCAAATGAAAAAACAAGACCACCATTGGATTTAGAAGGCAATTAAAATACAATTTTGACTATTGGCACACCAAAATTGAACAATTTGACAGGGAGAAAGGACCAAAAACACCTCAAATACCACCTTTCTGCCCTCTTTTTCAACTAGGCACTGTGCATAGAAGCAACCTTGGGAGATTGACTTTTTTGAGGTTCAAATCTTATCATTTTTTGGAACCAAGTGCATTTCTGGAAAGTAGACAAGATAAGCTTTGAGCTATCCTGAGCTCAATTTGGACATCAAGAACCCCTTCAAAACTCAGTTGGAAGATGGCGCTGCGCATAGGACAATTTGCCTGATTTTTCACTATTTTTCTCTAGTTTTGATTTTCATCCTTGGGAATCAACTTTTTACTGATTTAATTGATATGGTAAATGTAATTATGGTCTTTTACTATTACCTAGGGGTAAATACATTAGGTTAATAGTCTTCATCAAGTCAAGTGAATCAATTTCAATGTAATTAGGGATGAGTCACTTTGACCACCCTACACTCTAGCTATCAGTTCAGATTTTGGTGGAACTGCTCCTCTCATGGATTCAACCCCTGAGGTTGGGAGGAGTTTCTTTTGATGTCTATATCTTCTCTTTCTTCACTCTTTTCAGAGGTTGGACTCAATTGGATGTTGTACTAGTGATCAAAGACACTATTGTATCAGATTTTGGCTAATTTTTTAGATGAGTTGTAGAATCTAGATATTTCTTTGGGATACATGTGGTATGGATGTTTAGCATTGTTTATTTTTTGTTATCATTTGTATGAATGTTTTGTAAGCTCATAAACCATTTCATGTCTATTATATGGTAATTTTCAAGTTGATAGGCAGAATACATGCTTGTTCATGCTCTGTTTTGGGAAAGTTATCATAATTTGTCCATTTTTCTTCAGTTTAGGCATAATACATCTCCTATGCTCTTCCTAACTCCTCATCAGTCTTAAACCATCTCACCAAACCACCTTTTAAGTGCTAAGTCTCCTGCCTACCTTGCCCCTTTGAATGGCTGCAATCATATCTGATTTGCCCTGACCTAACCTCTTTGATCTAATATCCTCATCTAGTAATAACCCCATCAAATCAAATCAAAACAACCTCTGCACTTTATACCTAGCCTAAAACCCTAATCCATCCAACCCTCTTGGCTGTGATTCTTTAGAGAGAGCCCTCTCTGGCTTGGTAGGGCTAGCTACCAAGATTGGTTTGTGATTACCTTAGCTGGACTCTTCCTCAGCCTTGGAGATCCGGAGGAGTGATAACTCCAACAACTTTCCAATAGAAAAGTGACATGATACAAGTCAAAGCACCTTTGTCCACAATTGTTTGATGGATGGCATTATTTCGAACACCAACCTAGATGATAAATGCCAGTTGTGGTGGAAGTTTGGGTGTATGTTTCTTGTGACTAAAGACCACAGGACTTGAATATGAAGGATCGATGCCCCCAATTATGGTAAGTAAAGCCTTCTTTTGGGCGGGACAATTTTGCAAAACCTCAAGAGTGGACATAGCAGAAGGAGCTTGAGCTGAGCTTGAGCCAAGTCCTCTACTATATTATAGTTCTGTGCAGCTCTCGAATGAAGATTGAATGTTGATTTTTGAATAATGCCCTTGGGAGGTTTAATACTTAACTTAGTCGAAACCACATTTGGAGAAGGATCTGAAGTAGATGAGGTAGAACTAGCAGGTTGATCAGTAACCTTACCAATTAAGGGATTTAGATTACTGTAGTCTTTATTTCTGGTAGCCACCATAACTTCATTTCTCTATTTAGTGGAAGATAGCATCAGAACCAAGGAATAGAGGAAATTGGATCCCGTGCAACCATGTTCGTCTACTAGTTGTTGAAAAGTGTAACTAGGTTTGGTCTTCAAAAATACATGTAATTGTGATTTTTATGTAATTGATGTAAAGAAGGAAAAATAAAATGATTGTATGCTTGCTTCATGTGTTTCATGATTGTTTTTTTAGATGACTCCCACTGAGAGCCTTAAGGATTTGTCATAAAAGTCAAATAGAGTTAATGTCATGTATGATGAACCCTTCTTGGGCATGTTACAAATGTATTTAAGTCTATATGATTGTCTAGTAGCCCTCCAAGACAAGCACATGTTACTCCTCTGCAAGTCGGCTTCAAGATGAAGTAAGAACTCTCATGTCGGCTCACATAATGGAGACACACCTCTTCAGATTCACAGGTCGACTTATTTATATGGGACAACAACTATATATATGCGTGTAGGATCTTGGCATTTGAGACAGTCAAAAAGTTTGATCTCTTTGAAATTCGGATCACAGTTATGGTGATAAGAAAGGAGGCAAGTTCAGATTTCTAAGTACATAAGGAACTCGGATCAGTGGTGATGGAACAACGAGGATATTTTAGGGCTAATCACAAAAAAAGAGTCTGGATGTTTGAGAAAGAGTCTTGGAGCTAAAGCAGAGAAACACAATTCAAATAAGGGTACATATAAACTACAGTTTGGTTTTTTAATGGAGACCACAGTTCGATGCAGTGCTATAATAGACTACAAGTTTTGTGCTATGATTCAGTTCAAATCTCTTACAGTCTCGTTGCCATCACAATTTTGATGACCATATCAGTGTGTTCAGATAGATCTCAGTGACCACAACTTGTCTAATGCTGCCACTATACCTATGTTTCGGTGCAACTACAGTAAGGAGATATCAATGTCCTGTCAATGACAAAGTCTAAGTGATGATGATGTCTCGGTGCTAAGAAGGTCAAAGCAAAAGAGGAGCCAAGAAGAAGAGAAGAGAAGAAGAGAGTCAAGAGAACTAGTGCCTTGATCTTGGAGTGGCTAATAAGTCAAGGGTCTTGATCTTGGTATTCATCAATTGGAATCTCTATAAGAAGAATTGTGTGGGTTTTCCTCTCAAAGAGTGAGAGGTTTTGGCCCTGGCCCTTAGCCTACATTCTGTGTCTCTTGTCTATTTATGTTCATGCATTGGTAATTGTTTAATGAAGAAGAACATTAATAACTTAAGTAAAGAAGATCCTAATCTAAAGTTGTGAAAAGCACTCACAAGTAGTTACTAATTGAAGAGAAAGCACTTAATACATGATGCCCTAGATTTCTTAACACTGGTTAGCAAAGGGATCTGTTAACACAACAGGTGTAGCAAATGAAGATTTAAGGAATTGATTAACTTTCGCCCGACGTGGAAATTCCCGAGTAAAATTTTGCTCATTACAAATTAAGCAACGATAACAAGGTTTTCATTTGTCTTCAGGACACTGGTTATTTTGTTTGTTCTACGAAGAATTTTCTTTCTTCCTCTTTCATTTTCCTTTTCTCTTACTTCTTGGTTGCTGAGATTTGCCTTTCGTGGATTGCACAACATTAATCTCAAAAGCAGTCACAGGAGTAGCAAAGGACGGATTTTGAGTCATTACAACAGGGAATGAACCAGATGGTTTACTCAATGTTTGTTGTCTAGCAGAACCAATCATGCCATTTGCGACATGCAGTTCTTTACCGAGAGGTGGTGGAACAGTGTGTTGCGGTCTCGGAGCATTGGGTATTTTGTAGTAGAGTGTGCTAGATTGAGTATAAATGAGATCAAGGTATTGGGCACGAGCAATGACTTGCTCTTTGGTGACAACTATGCCTTTAGCAACGCCTTCATTTATAGATGGCAACAGAGACTTAATAAACCATTCAGCTAATAACTGATCGGGAATGAAGGTTTTTACCAAATGATGTCGACATCGCTACTCATGAATATGATCTAATATATGAGTGGATTCATATTGTAAAAGAGGTCAAAAGTTCGGTTCCAGCCACCAATTTGTAATATGGAATTTCAATTATGCGAACAAAAATGAATTCCCTAGATCTAGTGGTATGATCTAGAAAAACAAAGGACAAAAAGAATCAATGCTTTCCTTAAAGAGATTGGAATATGGAAAATGAACTTACGTAGAATTTGTAGCAAGTCCTTCTCTCTTTTTCGTTTGTAAGCTCCAATCCTAGCTCCACGCGCTATAAATGGAACTTGCAACAATGACTAAAACAAGCAAAGAAACTACAATATCCACATAGCATAATTCAATATCTTCATTCAATGAGTCAACATGGCATTGAAATACAAGAGCATAATCCTAACACAAGTATAGGAAAATAAGATGCCTTTTGTATTAATAGATAAATAGAAAGTTACAACCATAAATAGAAGTTGGCTTTGTAGATGTGTCTCCCACTTGACTTGTCCTTCCTTGTGACAAAGCACACATTCACTCTCAACCCTAATGCAAATGAATGATGATTTCCTTCAGCTCAAAGCAACAGCATGAGGGCACTAGAAATCTCCAAAATCCAACCCAAACTCCATGGGTGGCAGTAAATTTATAAGGTAAACATGGTAGTTTAGGTTTACCAATCTAGGCTTGAGATCCATTTATGAGGGAGGATAAGCTCAAGGGATAAGAGATAAGGTCTCCAATATAGGATCAGATAGGAATTCAAGATCTCTATCCATGGTAAATAGTTAAAACCACCTTAGAAGATTTTGGAAGAAGAGGCTTCGAAATTATTTTTTATTTTTCCCAGATTTCTAGAATCAACGCACCTGCAGAATGGAGCAACTTGCGCTAGTCAACGCTAATGCTATGCAGCTTGCACCCAACGCTGGTGGACAAGAGGAGAGGGTGCGCTGGCCCTAGAAAAATGGTTTTTGAGTAGATAAACTCAAAAACTCAAACTTTTTGGAGAATTGATGCTTAAGGCTTTGTAAAGGGAAACTAACAAAGTGTTCATGGATGTTGATTGATCCGGTTTTTAGGCCTTTTGGGCCGATGTGACAAAATGGCTTGTAACAGATAGTATGACGAGGGTAGATCCAATCTAATGATTAATCACCCTCAAAAAAATCTTTATGATTCAAAACCCTAGACATAAAGATGTCAGTAAAGTAAATTTCAAAAGAAGGATGATCATACCTTTTGCATAAAGAGAACCTTATAAAAAAACTTGTAGTCTAAGACATACCTTGAGTTGTTCTTTAATAAACCTTGTAGGACATCAATTCTTGAAGGGCTTCCTTTGCAATATAACCCTTTTCATGCTTCAAGTCTTTCTTTTGAAGTCTCCTTCGTAACCTGTGTATCTTGCAAGCCTTCCTAACCAAGGAAAATATAAAGAAAGGGTTATAACTTATTAGCATACAATACAAACAAATATTGATGTGAGGAGGAAACCAAACGTAAAAGAGGAAAAAAAGAACAAGATACTTATCTTTTGGTAAAATGGTGGAGGCTCCCTCTTGAACCAATCTTTCTGAGGGATACCTACAACTTATCAAAATAATTCAAAAAGTTCTAAAAGATATATTAGACTTACAAACTCTAGAAATCAAATCATATTACAAAACTTAAAATAGTAGGCTAAGAAGGATGTGTAAGAGAGGACTTAATAGTATAAGTCTTTGACTTTTGATTCTTCAATCTTGTTTTACTTTGGTGGATCTTCATCAATAATATTTTCTTGTTTTCTATCTCTCTTTTTATTCCTTGGATTCTCAGGACATTGACATTTGTAATGCCCCATTTTGTGACAATTTTGTGACAATTGTAGCACTCAATCTTTAATAGATCAACCTTCTTCTTTGGTCTTTTGAACTTCTTGAATGTTCTCCTCTTCTTGTGATGAGGAGAATAGGCATGAGAGGTGTTGTCTTCTTCATCTTCCTTGTTATTTACTAATGAGATGTGGGCTTCTTCTTGATTGCATGCATTCCACGTTTATTCGAAGGTTGGTGTATCCTTCCAACTACTAATTCTTTATGCAAAAGCACTCCAAGATTTTGGTAGACCTAGTAGAGCAGCAATCATGAGTTCTTTCTCTGGTACAACTTCATCAATCGCTTGGAGTTCATCTCTTATTCTAGATATCCTTGCAAAATATGGTGACATAATGTCATGTTTTGTCATATTTATTGTCCTTAGTTCATTCTTTTGGCTAGCTATTTGACCAGTGTTCTTGGTGGTGAATAACTTGGAGAGGGCTTCATACATTTCTTGAGCAGAGTCTATTTTGCATATGTATAGGATTAGGTTGTCCTTTACTCCATCTACTATCAAATTCATGGCTAGGATTTTGGTTTCTATGAAAATCCTTTCCTGCGTCATTTGTAGGTTTCTTGACTTTTCCTTGAATAAGATCCAAAACTTTATGCTTATCAAGGATAAGATCTATCATCTTTTTCCATGCCCTATAGTTAGGGGCTCCTCTAGTTTGTTTTCTACCTTCATTGTAGTTGACATAGAATCTATAGATAGTAGCATTTTCTTCTTATATGATCCCCTTTTTTAATGACCTTCCTTTGTTCCTTTATTCAATAGATCTTCAAGCTGCCTTTTTATTCCTTTTTCACCTTAGCTCTGACACCATGTTAGAAAATAAAAAACGTAGAAAGATTTTCTTATGTTGATAATTACTAGTGTTATTCTTCTGTTCTTATTATCTTTGTTATGTTCTTTTATCTTCTTTTCATCAAGCAATCATCAAATCAAAAACATGAAGATCAATGCCACCAGATGTAGACACTTAAACAAGGCTAAAACCCCTCAATATGGGAAAACCAAGTCAAACTCTTCCACTAGAAAATCAAATTAAGATGAGACAATCCAAGAGCCTTTAGACCGAGACAAAGACCTCCTCCAATTGCCAATTCAACCCTTCCTCCTTGTAGATGTTCCATGCTAAAGTCTCCAAGTGTCAACTTCCTAGTTGCAGCTACAATCCATAATTTCGGCCCACCAGCTACAAATTTTCGGACTTGCAGTAGATTTAGAATATCGACCCCAAAAACTTCGCACCTGTGAGTGATAGATAGCTCAATAACTCGTTTTAGGTCTTCCCAACTTCTTCCCTCCTTCAACTACTTCACTCTTTTTTTTTGCTTCTTTTTCTTGTAGATCAAACTTGATGAGTGAGTGGTCCAAATAGGCCGAGTTGCCTCTTTATATATAGCCTTTCTGCTGGGTCAAATTGCCCTGATTTAGACCGATTTCATGGGAACAAATCTGACTTGGTGTGGAGGTGACAAATGACCTTTTTGACTCAACAATATCTTTTTTACATGATACAAAAGCCCAAGAAGGGTCTAATAAAAGTGATAATGACTCTATTGACTCAAAAAAAACCTAGGATCCTTCAATGGAGGCTTTGACCTAGAAAACATTGACCCAAGCATGAAACCAATGATTTAATAAGTCAATTTCTTTAATAATAATTTTTTTTTGACAAATATAATTATGGAGATCGACGCTAGTTACATTCTTCAACAACTCTAATATAAATAGATCTTGTCAGTTAAAGGCCTTACTATGTTGACAATGTTAGTTATGATGTTGATTCTTAAAGATGGCTTATCAATTTGATTCTTCTTATGAGAATATTTCAGTTTGAGAGTATCCATGTACCTGATGTACAATTATGAATACCTCCCTAGTTAAGAGGGAGTGTTGGAGAATGTAACTAGTTTCAGTCTTCATAATTTGTACCATTATGTATTTAACGTAAAAAGCACGAGAAAAGAAAAAAAAAATATTAGTACTTTTTTTGTAGAAAAGCATGTTTTTCATGCTTTTAGATTTTGAGTGAAAGAGTCAAAGTCCTATTTTGGACCCATTGTAAAAGAAAAGGAAAAAGAAATTTTTAATTTTAATCTTGGGACAGAAACCCCTCTAAATGCCAAGTCGACCTATTGCCGCCTCACTTGCACACTTAAGTTAGTGTGGAAAAAATACTTAACCCCACAATGTGTGATCTTGGTGACAAACTAAGAACAGGGGTTGTCACCTAACCCCCCAACTCTCTTCATTAAATCTCTCTCCTAGTTAAGCTAAGAGGAGTGGTCCCTAAAGAAGGTTAGTAAAAGAAATGTGAGTTTCTAGGAGAGTAAAGTTAGAAGGAGTTACTTATCAAAGATAATTTGATTTCAAGATGTAAACAAACATATAAATATATGAGCAATATTCAATGATATATTCAAAGTATAGACCAATGCTTCAAGGTAAATGACAAGTGCTTGCTCAAAATGAAATTCAAGATACAAAGATGAATAATACTGCAAAGCAAATGTTAGACCACGATAATCATATAAACTTCATTTGCAATTATAAAGGAAATAGTACATGTAAAGGGAGTGCTCAAGTAACAAAAGGTAATGACATTAAATAATCATGAGCTAAATCACCACCAAAGTAACAAGTACATGAGATAGCGAAATTGCAAGTAAAGTAAAGATCCACAATACTTGCAAAATAAAGAAAGTGTTACATCAAAGAAGGATGATACTTGCAAATAAGATTCAATAAACTTCAAGATAGCTTATGCATGAGAATTGTATTGCAAGTAAAGTAAATTTGTGATGTGGAGGTGCTCTTGATTTATTTTATTAATAACATTCTAAAGCAAGATTCAATTTAACTTCGGTCCCCAGACCTCACCTTCGGTCGGAATCCAGATCTCACAATGAGGAGTCAATAGGGGTGGAGGGTCCGTAATGTCTATACAACAAACTTAAGTTGGAGGCTAATTTTAGAGATGCAAATTAGTACGAAAATGCCTAAGTGATATGCTTTAGTATTAATGCTTCAAAGAGAAATGTCGATAGTAATACCTCAAATAACTGAAATGACAATGTCCAAAATAAATTGCACCAACAACTTCAAAAGGAGAATTAGAATGGAACCAACTCAATGTTACTTGACAAGAAATTTAAATGGAGTTGTATGCTTCACAAAGTGCTTAAAAGCAAATGAACCAAGTATGAAATTGCAATATTGCTCTCAAGTAAAGATGCTCCAAAATGATCAGAATAGCTTATTGTCAAAAGATAATGAAGCGTATTTCTCAATAACTTATGAAATACCTTGCCAAGTAAAGAAGTGGAAATGAAATAGTGAATTGGTCAAAGTTTGTAAAGTAAAGTAAGTACTTGCTTGTAACTTGAATGCACATAAAGAAAAATTTTCATAACGAAATGTTGCAAGTTGTATCCTGAGCAAAAGTAAATTGCACACAAATAATTTAGCTTGAAAAAGAAATTAAAGTTGCACAATGCAAGTACTTTGAAGATTGAAATGGAAAACTCGATAAACTCACTTGCAAATGGAAAAGTAAATGTGAATGATACGTTAATCCCAAAAGTTAATGTGAGCATTGAGCACATTAGAACTTTACGGATGCATGCAAGTGAATGAAGTGTGAAAATTTAAACCATGCAAAGTCAATCCAACCAAGAGAAACCTCCCTATAATTGGGGAGATAGGATACCATGGGAGAAATCTCCCAAGCTCCTACAAGCAAAAACTAAATTTTTATTAGAGACTTTGTTACAATGATGAGCCTCTCAAAATGCTTCAACTCAAACCAAGGGAGGAGCTTTATAATAGTATTAAAGAAAAACTTGATCTTCACCTTGGAAATATAGGCAAATGAGGAGAAAATGAGAACCTTTTGACATCTGAAAAAAAATAGGACTGATTGAATCATACTCTAATGTATAAATCATACTCTTGAATTTTAGAGACCCACCTAGCCCTTGTTCCCAAGCAATCAGTTTGAGTTAAAATATCTTTTACAGCAGAATGTGGGATAAAAGCAATAACTCAAGAATATCCCACATATGTCTTGAATTTCTTAAGAGACTTGACTAAGGCATAAGCATGTTTTTCTCCATTGTACTATACTTTAATTCCGACCCTTGAAGCGATCTATTCATGAAAGCTATTGGTTTCTCATACCCTTTATTATTCTTTTTAAGCAACACACTAGCAATAGTATCCTCAGATGCGAAAGAGAAAATCAAAAACTCCTTAGAGTAATCAGGGCTAACAAGAACAAGTGTTTTGGCAATTGAATCCTTAACTACTTGGAAAGCCTTCCTACCCTAATTTCCCCCAACAAACTTAACATCTTTCTTCAAAAGGGATTCCATAAGCTTAGCAATTTCCACATAGTTTGGAATGAACCTCCCAAGAAAGTTGATCTTTCCTAGAAACGATTGAAGGGCCTTGTTGACCATTGAATATCACCTAAGGATATGTCAGAGGCTTCATGTACCATCAGAGTTCATTTATCATCAGAGATTTTTAACTCTATCTTCTTCTTCTCATCTTCCTCTACATTGTACTCAGATTCTGCAAGCCTTACGGGGATGTTATAAAGTGATGCTAGTGTGATGAATTGAGTCATGTAACAAATCTAGATAACTTGGGACATTGTCATCATGTGAGTTTACTCTGAGAGATTTTTTTTTTTAGTTAATTATTATATATTTTCAAGCACTTAATAATTAATTGAGTTTTTTCCTCCAAACATAAACCCAAAGTCGGAGTGCGGCTTGATGGCAAGGTATTGGGTGAGTCTTAGTGTCTAAAGTCATTGTATATTACCATACTAGATCACTCGTAAAATTTCGCGGAATTTGATTAGTTCTAGGGGTCAATTTTTTAATTTTTCAAATTTCCCGCTGGACAAAAATTTTAATAAATTATGACTATAAAATGTAATAAGTAATCTCTAGAGAAGTTGTATGGGGTATGTGTGTTCAAAATTACACCTCTCACCTTAAAATCTCTATTAAAACACACTTTGAGGGTAAAAAATAAGTTCTAGACCCTCAAAACCCACTTTTCCTAAGTTTAGTGGAAAATGTGACAATAAATTAGCCCAACAATTAAATAGATGGACAAAAAAAATATCCATACATGCTAAAATGATGTGAAAATGAGGTTGAAATTCATCTAAAGGTGAAATTTGAGTTACCAAGTGATGTGGACTCCACATAAGCCACAATTCAAGCAAATCGAACTTCTCAAGGAGTTGACCACGAGTTCCAGTGACATATCGCATGATTTGTGGAAGCTAGCTCGAGTTTCAAGCACAAGTCTTGAGTTTGGTTGGATTTTTGATAGAGTTCATTTGAGTGAGGTGGAGAGTGGTTTCCTACCACTCCACTTTACTCTCCAACATGTCCACAATCCTCTTCAACGTGTGCCTCTTCAAGGAATGTGTACTCCTCATTGGGGAAATTCGACTTGCCACTTGTTAGATTCAATTTACATGGTTTGGATTGTCACCCAATTTTCCTTGGGATTCTCTCCATTTGCCTTGGGATTAACCCCCACACACTTATTTATACGAGCTTTGGGCTCTTATTTTGTAATTTTGAGACGGTCTAAGGAGATTGTTGGATTGTACACTTTTTCTTCCAATTAATATAAAAGACTTTGGGGTTACATTTGAGGTGTTATTCTCATCTTGTATGGTAATATCTTGATCTCATTCTTTCATTTTTCTACTCATTTCATTGTGCAATTATTTCCGTTATGCTCTCCAAGTTGTGTTGATGTATAGTTATCTTACATTAGCATGAGTTTGATGTACTTTCTCCAGATAGAGAATGCTTTAGTTGATGTCCAATATGTCTCCAAATTTTCCTCATCAATGTATGTGATTTAACCCATATGGATCTAATTTGTCTATGTGAAGTTGTATAGAAACTTTTTATTGGATCATCCTTCAAGTGTGAGGGGAAGTTCTTGGAGGAACCAACCCACCCTTGAAATACTTGAAGGAGAACCCACATTTGTCAATTCCCAAGGCCTCATCTTTTGAATTGTTTTGCAGGGATTTTTTGGGCTTTAGGTTTATGTTTCAAGCATAATCCATTTAATATTTATTTCTCAAAATATTGTGCTTCATTGTTATAATTTTGCTATCTTAGAGCCAAGTTATTTCTAGGAAAAGAGGAGAGTTTACTCATACACTTTAGTTCAGTCTTTGTAAACAATATTGTACAAACACATTTGCAATTTTCTTGATTAATTTCATAGCTAACACCCGGTTTCTCTTGCAGCCCTTTCTAACTTGTTCTTGTGACAGCTTGCGGGATTTATTATTCAAAACATTTAAGAAGTTCTTTGGAGGACCTTGGTTTTTTTTTTTAATACTATCTTTCAAGGGAGGCTATAAGCATTTGAAGCTTTATTTTGGCAAGGCCAAGTTCTCTTTGAGGGCTGCACTTTTCTCTCTAGGTCGTGGGCTCTAAGGAGACTTAGCCTCTCTTTCCTTGTATAAATTTCTCCTCTTCAACTCTAATTTTTGTATGTAAAGAAAGCCTCCAAATTTTCAGATTTCAAGGCCTTTCTTTGGTGTCTTTTGTTACCGAGTAACTCATCAAGGAAAAGTCTATTGCTTAAGGTTTTCATTGTAAAGATTTTCCTTGAGCTTAGTTGAGGCCTTTAGGGGCTTTCATCTCTTGTAACTAAAGTAATAAAAAACTAATTCCTTTTTAGGGAGCTTGGGAATTTTTTCCCATGGCATCCCTACTCTCCATTTAGAGGGGGAAACTTTGTGTGGATTGACTAATTTCTTAGTTAGTTGCTCTAACCTTCTTCACTAATCTCACCTGCTAATTTCATTTCCTGCATGATTAATATAACACTCATAGCCTTCTTTGCTTTAGCACATGCTCAAGATTAGTTTATAGTTTGCCATTTCCATTTTATTCAATACTTATGCATCCCATTTACAATACATGCAAGTTTTATTTGAGCAAGCAAGTATTTCATTTTGGCAAATTTGAACTATCTTACTTTGCTTTACAAGTTTCTTTGGAAATATTGCTTCAATATTTTTATCAATCCATGTTCATGTGGGATTGTGGTTATTGATGATCATTTCTTGAAGTATTTTCCTGTGCTATTTCAGTTGGAACAAATTTACTTTATTGCAAGCAACATATTTTGGAACTTGTGGCTTTACAACAAGCTAATTGTTTCACATCTCATTTACATTGAAAGCTATTGGTGACATTACTTGAAGATTTTCGCACATTTTACTTTCTTTGGAAACATAAACATTCACACATGCATCTCATTTAGGCATTCTTAGCATTAATTTGCATCTTAATTAACTTACCTCCAAGCACAAGCTTGGTTGAAAGACTTTTAGAACTCTTTCTCTCGCCCAACTTGAGGAACATAGACCCTCTTTTGTGGTTTACATGGTGCTCTAGCAGTCATCAGAGCCACAGTCTTTATAGCCCGAGAGGCATCAGGTGTGTTACCACCCAAACTAGAAGGAGACCTAAGGGGGATCCCTAAAAGGGAAAATGCTAGACCAAGTGCAACAAATGGAGACTTAGCCCATTGTCACCTCAGCTATGGCTCCCTACTATTTACGGATTCTCACCAATGGGAGAAGACTTGGTATATATGGTGTCATAAATGAAGAATAAATCACCAAGTGGATATAGAGTGACCCAAATAATCCCTTTCCAGAAGAGGTTGAAGGATAGAGCTTGCTAGCTTTCTAAGCAAGGTACAATGTCTTCTAGGAGAAGGATGGGGGGATTTGAGGGTTAGGTTTAGGGATATGACTTGTGAAAGATTTTCCTAATCCCTAAAAGCCTTATTGAAATTAGTTCCCAAATGGTTCTTGACAAATTGTCTTTTCAAGGAAGGGGACCACACAGGACCAAGTGGACCCAACCTAGGTTAGGAGGTAAGAGTTTAGCAACCAACGATATTGTTAACCCAGAAAAGAAGGGGGAAAGGATCAAAGAAAGAATTTTCACTTAAAGGTGTTGAATTGATACTATGAGGCACTAGCGTCGGGGATACTAGGGAAAATTTAATCTCGAAGCTAGGGCTTGGCTTTTCTCACAACTCCACTATCGAAATGGCTTCAAAATTGAAGGGGACCTTGAGGAGATAACAATGCAGGAGAGGCTAAGAGATCAAACTTTTTAGAAGGCTTTTGTGTCGGGAAAATGATGCCCTAGATGACCCAACTTGGATAGACAGGAAAAGGTGAAAAAGAGTTGATTTTAGGTGACCACCTCTTGGTAGATCAGTGCCTTATTCTTGGGAGAACATAGTCTATGATAAATTTGAATGAGGACCTTGGTTCTTAGTCAAGGACGCCTCAAGGCAATCGAGAAGCTCCAAGATAAGATAAACCAAATCCACACATCAAAATCCATCCATAAAGCTCTAATTCATCCTCCAAGAAAAAGTGTGAAATTCATAAGAGAGAGAAGAGATCCAATCCAAAGTGATGATAAAAAAATGAACTCATCTCACTTGTATTTATACAGTAATGAGGAGTTCAAATTAGTCTCCTTGGCCTACATAAGCCCCCAAAATAAAATAATGAGCTAATAATCTAACTTTTGGTGACAAGCCCACCAAACTAGATCACAAATGAAATAATAAGCCTCTTAAGAGGTCAGATGATGAATAATACATTTTGTAGGGCCCTCCAAGAGGCCTGATGAGGTCCATGGGTGCCATAATGAAAAGCAGGACCCTCAAAAGTGATGGACAAGGGATTGGCCCCTTGTTCTCCAAACAATAAACTTGTGGTGCTCCAATGTGTGTCGGGGCACAATAATAACCTCATGGGCTTCCAAATGAGTCGAATATGTCCGTAGATCATATGCAAGGGCTCTGATGATGGTGTAGGTGATGCCACATCATCCTACAAGTCTTGGGTCAACTCCCAAGTGTATGGTACATCTGTGGGGCTAGATGGGAAAAGGGGAGCCAAGTGCATCTTCTCCGTAGAATGGGTGAATCTCGAGCATCTCTGAACATCCTCAGCGATCCATGGAGTATTGACTACTACTGTGGAGGCCCATGGCTCTCAACACACACCCTACAAGTTCCTATGTAGCCCTCTAGAGGATTAGGACCTTGTATAGGGAGACCAAACCCAAGATGGAGACCATTTGCAATCCTACATAAGATCCAATGCATCCCCTAGGCTTTCAGCACAAGTCATTAGAGAAATCGAGTAAATGAGTTTACCAACCATGTACCAAAGGTGGGGACTTCATAATAGCATGTCCTTCCATAATGGGCTTCAGGATGTGCCAATGTCTCCTAAACTCCAAATGGATTTAACCAAGTATCCTATTAGGCGGTTTCTACTTCTAAAGGGGATAATATGTTCAAGTTATATCCTTCAAAAGGTGGTGGCACGTGACAGATAGGTGAATGAAGTAGGGGATGAGAAGGGGCAATCCTGGGCCACATGTTGTGGTACAAAGGTGGCTAATAAAAGGGAATCTCACACTCGGGTTTATAATGTATGGGAAGGAGCAAGTGTGGTAAATGAGATGCCCAACCCTTGATTTTTCCACCCTTCTTTATGTGCCTTTTGTCTTTTTATGATTTTCTTTGATTAACTGCTCGGGGCTCCAGGGGTAAGAGCACGATGCATCAGATATAGTAGTGAATACCCCCTTTTATGGTAGGGTTGTTCATTGCCCACAAGGGGTTGGGACAATCATAGGTTCCTATATGGCGGAGGCTCATAAAACCTGCAGGAACCAAGATGATTGCCATGATAATGGGGTAGAGCTCATGTATTGGCTTTTGCCCACATGCTATAGGTGTTTGTCCCGACCATATTTTGCATTTTGTGGTACATTTTCCTGTTGAATGTGTCCTTCCATAATGGGCTTCAGGATGTGCCAATGTCTCCTAAACTCCAAATGGATTTAACCAAGTATCCTATTAGGCGGTTTCTACTTCTAAAGGGGATAATATGTTCAAGTTATATCCTTCAAAAGGTGGTGGCACGTGACAGATAAGTGAATGAAGTAGGGGATGAGAAGGGGCAATCTTGGGCCACATGTTGTGGTACAAGGGTGGCTAATAAAAGGGAATCTCACACTCGGGTTTATAATGTATGGGAAGGAGCAAGTGTGGTACATGAGATGCCCAACCCTTGATTTTTCCACCCTTCTTTATATGCCTTTTGTCTTTTTATGATTTTCTTTGATTAACTGCTCGGGGCTCCAGGGGTAAGAGCACGATGCATAAGATATAGTAGTGAATACCCCCTTTTATGGTAGGGTTGTTCATTGCCCATAAGGGGTTGGGACAATCATAGGTTCCTATATGGCGGAGGCTCATAAAACCTGCACGAGCCAAGGTGATTGCCATGATAATGGGGTAGAGCTCATGTATTGGCTTTTGCCCACATGCTATAGGTGTTTGTCCCGACCATATTTTGCATTTTGTGGTACATTTTCCTGTTGAATGTGTCCAAATATGCTTTTATATTTCTTTTTAGCTGCATCAACCTTTGGAGCATCATTCCAGGCTTGACCCAAGGTGTGGTCAAGGGGAAGGGGTGAGCCAGCCATACGTGGACTCAGTGGAGGAATGTGAACCCAGGTGGGAGAAATAATGAATAGGTAATAATGAGTTGAAAGGGTAATATATGCGGATAAGGGAGCAGGACTACACATCCAAAATCAAGGTTTCCCGTGAAATACCATACCCAAAGCCAAATGGTCAGTAAAAGAGATCCCACGTGACTAGAATCCAAGGTTAATATCCGAAAGGGGTCTAGGGAATAGGAGCGTAGACTTAGCCCATTCTTTCCGCTAATTCCCCCTATTAATCCATGCCTAGAAGTGTCCATGATAAGAAAACTACAATACTCAATTACCAAATGACAAGGCATACCTTTAGGCTCGGGAGGCCCACCTTCAAACATATGATCATGGCAGATGGGAGAGGGTCCACATGACTGACTCAGATGGCAAAGAAATGGCACAATGAGCTAGCTGGTGGCTACAAGGGGCTGTTGGCTGCTAGTTGAGGACCATCTTGGAGAAAAAAATTCTCCTAGGGATATCACCCACAAAATGGTGGGTTACATCTAGCTCCAACTGGGACGTGATCTCTTGAAGAGGTGGACGAAGCTACTCGAACTAGAGGTCACAAGAGCTTCGGCAATATTTTGGTCACTGTAGACCTTTCACTTGCACATATAATAGGTCAAAAAAAACACAGGGCAACATGCTTTCGCGGCGTCTCATGATTGCACATGCTAAATGTTAGGCCATAAAATCAACAGAAAATAAAATATGCAAATATGCATCTATCTACCATGAGAAAAATCATATGACGTTAGTTCTAATGCAAAATCATCATGCAATGCATCCTACTCTAATATACATATGATGAAGTTATTATTAAGTGTAATCATAAAGCCAATGCAACGAACATATCATCAAGTCGATATAAATATGCCTGCCTATATGATTACTCATGCAAAAAATCCTAAAATGAATGCAAACCCAAACACATGGAGGATGATGTGGGTGGGAGGTGGGAAAATATGATGCCCACACATGGATGATAATGTGAGAAGAGGTAAGAAAAGGATGTAATCTAGTCCATGAGATCTTCTCTTGCAACCGAAATTTAGAGATGTCAACAACCAAGCTCATAAACTTTTGATGGATTGCAATAATTGGCATATCACTTCCACCATTGCCTTTATTATTTACGTCATGGCTATGGCCTTCATCGGGTTATGATTAGTAGGAGAGGGAGGTCGACGAGATGGAGAAACACAAGTAGGTTGTACATGATGATTACACTAGAGAGGGGAGACTATGGAGTGATCAAAACCCTGAGGGCGCGTCCAAGGAGGAAAAGTATAATCAATGAAGGGCTTTTCCTTGACACTATACTCGGGAGGGGGGAAGGGTTCATAGTTACTTGAGATCATACGACTAGGGTGAGGGAATTACTTGATGAAGACTCAAGATGATGATCAATAGGAAAAAGGGAGGAAGAAATATTGTATTCAACGGGTTTTGCCTTCCCAAATTCATAATATAAAGGCGCAAGTGTTTTGAACATAGAATCATACTCATGAGAAGAGGGAACCTTATCAATTTCCTTAGTATCAAAGATTGGGTCTCTTAAAAGGAAAATTTATCACTTCCAACTGCCCCTCTTTATGGAAAGGAAAATGAAGATTTTCCTTCCCAAGGGTATCAATGGATATGTCATCATAAATAGTGCCTGAGGGGAAGGCAAGACCAATCTCATCCTCATCCTTCTTTTCAGTGTCATAAATGGGAGCATAATCAAATTGAGAACAAACAATTTCCCATTTCTCCCTTTCAATGTGGAAGTAATCTTTAATGTCATCTTTGAAGAGGTTAATGGGGTCAACTTCCTCAAGGTTCTCAAAAGGAGGATCATTAGAAGTAATATCCTTGAGAAAGGTAAGGTTAGTCTCAATTTCACTTACTATAAACTCATCCTTCCCAACACGTGTCCTCAAAATCAACATTTTCATCATGTGAACCCAAGGAGGACTTGTCTTCTTGCTCATTACCTATATTCTTAATGTCTTGATGATGCTCGATGAAGGCCTTCTCTTGGATGCTTAATGCAAGGTGTACTTGAAAATGTCTAAGAAAGCCATCAACGAACTCTTCAATAGATGAGATGTTCCTAGGCTCATGATCATGCAGCCATGAGTTATGACCACCGAGAGATCCCATGAACAATAACATAAGGACATCTTGGTGAACAACCTTCTCTCTTGAAGCATGTGCATTAAATCTTTCTACGTGGTTAATTGCGGAGAGTGGATCACCATCAAACATGGGCACCCCACATACCATCCTTCTTGCGACATGATTAGGATACCCAGGGATGCTGGCAATGTCCAAAGTTGGAAATCTATCAAAGAAAGACAACCTATTTGAGGTATACATGAAAAATATGTAGGAGTCGCTAGGGTGAAATTAAAGATGTCTAGAAAAATGCTTGCTTCACCCTACAACCATCGACCTTAAAGTTCAGTGAAGACCTAGGGCTTTGTTCTTCCAATGGAGTCGCCAATAATGATATGTCAATAAGTCATATATGGAACAAAACTCAAGTTTCATGTCCCCGACAACAACGCCACCGCTCAAACTAGCAAGGGACCTTAAGGGGAAAATGCTAGACCAAGGACAACAAATGGAGACTTAGCCCATTGTCACCTCAGCTAAAGCTCTCTACTATTTACAGACTTTCACCGATGGGATTAGACCCGTTATATATGGAGTCACAAATTAAGAATAAATCACCAAGTGGATGGAGAGTGACCCAAATAATCCCTTTCCAGAAGAGGTTGAAGGATAGAGCTTGCTCGCTTTCTAAGCAAGGTACAATGTCTTCTAGTATATGGATGGGAGGATTTGAGGCTTAGGTTTAGGGAATATGACTTATGAAAGAATTTCCCAATCCCTAAAATTCTTATTGAAATTGGTATCTCGGATGGTTCTTGAAGAATTGTCTTTTCATGGAATGGGACCACACAAGACCAAGTGGACCCAACCTAGGTTAGGAGGTAAGAGTTTAGCAACCAACAATATTCTTTACTTGGACGAGGAGGGGGAAGGATCAATGAAAGAATTTTCACTTAAATGTGTTGAATTGACCCTATGAGGCACTAGCCTTGAGGATACTAGAGAAGAGTTTGATGTCAGAGCTATGACTTGGCTTTTCTCACAACTCGACCATCGAAATGGCTTCAAAATTGGAGGAGGGTTTGAGGATACACCAACACAAGAGAGGCTAGGAAATCGAACATTTTGGAGGGCTATTTTGTCGGGAAAATGATGCCCTAGGTAACCCAACTTGGCTAGACCTAGGATAAGGTGAAAAAGAGTTGATTTTAGGTGACCACCTCCCGGTAGATTAGTGCCTTAGTCTTGGGAGAATGGAGTCTATGATAAATGTGAATGAGGACCTTGGTTCTTAGTCAAGGAGACCTCAAGACTACCTCGTTATCCTTCTATGGCAAAGAGAAGCAATCATGTAACTTTTATACTTTGATGTGCAAAAGATGATGGCTTATTAAGATGAATTCGTTGATAGAATTATTCCTAGGGGATTTCATTCAAATTACATGGCCCATACATTGAGAGATGTTATATAGAGACAAAATTCCACAATTTAAGCAGTAAATGCATGCAACAATTAGCCCTAAAAATAGTGAAAATCCCAATCCAATGTATATGAAAAAGTAAAACAAGAATAACATTAAAAGCATGTACTTACATGTAATAGAACATATCCAACCATCCACAATTTGGCAATCGAGAAGCTCCAAGATATAAATCAAATCCACACATCAAAATTCATCCATAAAGCTCCAATTCATCCTCCAAGAAAAAATGTGAAATTCTCAAGATAGAGAAGAGATTCAATCCAAAGTGATGATAAACAAATGAACTCATCTCACTTGTATTTATACAGTAATGAAGAGTTCATATTAGTCTCTTTGGCCTACATAAGCCCCAAAAATAAAATAATGTGCTAATAATCTAACTTATGGTGACACGCCTGCCAAACTAGCTCACAAATGAAATAATAAGCCTATTAAGAGGTCATATGATGAATAGTACATGTCGTAGGACCCTCCAGGAGGATTGATGAGGTCCATGGATGCCATAATGAAGAGTAGGACCCTCAAAAGTGATGGACAAGGGGTTGGTCCCTTGTTCTCCAAACAATAAAGCTGAGGTGCTTCCAGTGGGTGTGGGGGAACATAATAACCTCATGGGTCTCCAAACGAGTCGAAGATTCCATTAGATCATCTGCAAGGGCTTTGATGATGGTGTATGTGATGCCATATCATCTTACAAGTCGTGGGTCAGTTGCCAAGTGTATGGTACATCTATGGGATGACTGGGCAATGGAGGTGCATCTTCCTTGTCCAATAGGTGAATCTCGAGCATCCTCGAGGATCCATGGAGTATTTTCTACTATTGTGGAGGCTTTTGGCTCTCAACACACACCCTATATGTGCCATTGTAGCCCTCTAGAGGATTAGGACCCTGTATAGGGAGACCAAACCCAATATTGAGACCATCTGCAATCTTGCATAAGATCTAATGTGTCCCTTAGCCTTCCAGCACAACAAGTCATTAGAGAAATTGAGTAAATGCGCTTACCAACCATGTACCAGAAGTGGGGACTTCATAATGGCCTACCCTTCCATAATGGGCTTCGAGATGTGCCAATGTCTCCTAAACTCCAGATGGGTTTAACCAAGTATCCTATTAGGTGGTTTCTACTTCTAAAGGGGATAATATGTTCAAGTTACATTCTTCAAAAGGTGGTGCCATGTGACAGATAGGTGAATGAAGTAGGGGATGAGAAGGGGCAGCCCTAGGCCACATGCTAGGGTACAAGGGTGGCTAATAAAAGATAAGCTCCCACTTGGGTTTATAATGTATGGGAGGGAGAAATTGTGGTACATGAGGTGCCCCGACCTTGATTTTTCCACCCTTCTTTATATGCCTTTTGTCTTTTTATGATTTTTTTTTTTATTAACTGCTTGGGGCTCAAGGGGTAAGAGCATGATGCATAAGATATAGCAGTGAATAGCCCCTTTTATGGTAGGGCAATTAATTGTCCACCAGGGGTTGGGACAATCATGGGTTCCTACATAATGGAAGCTCATAGAACCTGCAAGAACTAGTGTGATGGCCATGATGATGGGGTAGAGCTTATGTATTGGCTTTTGCCTACGTGCTAAATGTGTTTGTCCCGCCCATATTTTTCATTTTGTAGTACATTTTCCTGTTGAATGTGGCCAAATATGCGTTTATCTTTCTTTTTAACTACATCAACCTTTGGGACATCATTCCAGGCCTAACCCAAGGTGTGAGCAAGGGGAAGGAGTGAGCCAGCACTATTTGGACCTCGTGGAGGAATGTGGACCCAAGTGGGAGAAACGATGAATAGGATAATAATGAGCGGAAAGGGGGTAATATATGCAAATAAGGGAGCGGCACCACCCAACCAAAATCAGGGTTTCTGGTGTGTTGACCACTAGGATGACACCTGATGATTATATGAAAGACCCCATGCCCAAGGATGATCCAGAGGACACTTGTACCATCATATATCATCATTCAACAGAGTTTTTTAACCCTACTTCTATCTTCTCATCATATTTCTTATACCCCGATTCCACACCCTGCAAGGAATTGTAATAAGTGATACTAGTATGATGAGTTTTGAGTCTATAATAAGCCTAAGATGTTGGAACTCGATCAACAAACGAGTACACCTTTTTTTTTATCTGGTTAATTATCCCTTCCTTTTTAGAGGCGGATAATTTTCTGAGTTTTTTCACTCACTTTTTATCTCAAAGTTAGGGTGACAGTTTGAAGGTTGAGCCCCTAACACATCTTAGTGTCTAGAGTTGATATATATTACCATACTAGATCGCACAAAAAAAATCATGGAATTTGGTTAGGTCTAGGTAGTCATTTTCTAATTTTTTAGATTTCCTGCAGGTCAAAAATTGCAAATAAAATTGTATTTAAATTGTAATACGTGTAGTCTAGAAAAATTGTATGAGGTATGAGTAATCAAAATTACACCTCTCACTCTCAAATTTCTACTATGGCACACTTTGAGGGGTTAATAATGTGTTCTGGACCCTCAAACCCCACATTTCCTAAGTTTAGTGGAAATTGTGGCATTTAATTAGGCTAGAATTAAATAAAATAGAGAGAAATAAATTATTCCATGTGACAGAATGACGTGGAAATGACTTGGAAATTATCCTAATTCAAGTAGTTGAGTCAATGGACATGTGGAAGATGACTAGGCACACTGCATCATAAATACACCGTTATGTAGGAGATCGAAAATTAAATCATGTTCTTGGTATCACATGTTTTGCTTGTAAGTATGCTTTACAGGTATAGAAGATCATGGCTTACACTTCAAGAAATTCCTACAAGGTTTATCAAGAAACATCTCTAGGTATGTCTTAGACTATACATTTTATAAAATTATCTTTACCTTATTTTTGTAATTTGTGTTACATTACTAACTTTGTTATGTCTAGTTGTATTGAATCATAATGATTCTTGTTTTGGATGATTCATCACTTGATAAATCTACCCTCATATTCTTAATTGATTTTATAGAACCCTAGACTGGTTATCTGGAAAAACCCTAACTTAAGGGTATGCTAATGTTAATGTATGAAACCCTAGCCTGCTTAGGGTTATTGGGAAATGTTATTTGAAGTTTTTGTTGATGATGTCATGTTTGGGGTTTCAGTATGGTCATAAAAACTCTAACTTGTTAGGGTTGAATGATGTTGTCTGAAATCCCGAACCTTTAGTGGTTTTGGTAATGTAGGGTTTTCTTTGTTTGAAACCCTCGATCTTTAGGGTTTGGTTGGGTCTATAAGCAAAACCCTTGTTATGTAATGTCCTAGGAATGAAACCCTAGGTATATGTCCGTTGGTTGAATCCCTAGCTTGGTCTAAGTCGATATATGTCTAATATGTTAATATTGCCTGACATATGATGTGCCTATGCATGATCATGAATTCCTAGATAAGTGTGTTGACCTAATCGTTGTTGATCATAAGTCTTAGGGTTTAATCTAAACCCTTGTCTGAGTATGATATTCTAAAATGATGTTGTTTAATCTAGGGTTTTGCAGCTAAACCCTGTTGAAGAATCTAGGGCTAATGAAGATTAATGAGATTCTTCTTGTCATGATAACTATTTGTGAGGCTCTTTTGACGTTTTCTTATTAGTATAATCTTTCCTTATTATTAGAGTGTGTTCTCTTAGTTCATCAAATAGCTATCGAAAACAAAAGAGACAAGAACACACGATGTTGGCTTTCTTCCAGGGCCAAAACCTCTCATTCTTTGAAAGGAAAACCCGCACAAAATTATTCTTATAAAGATTCCAGTTGACGAATACTAAGACCATGATCCTTGACCTATTACGCCACTCCAAGACCAAGACACCAATCCTCTCCTTTCTCACTGTTGAGATCATCGTCATTGCTACACCACTAAGGCCATCATTGTTGCATCATAGAGATCTTCGTTACTGCTACACCACCATTGTTGCAACTTCACCAAGATCATAATCTTGTGACTATGTTTCCATCAAGGTCGAGACCATATCTATACAGAGATCATAATTGGTACTATGCTGAGATGAGTCACTGTGAGATCTTGAATATACCGAGACAGAGTATGTCAAGAGTGTGTTATTGTGAGATCACAGTTATGCTAAGACAAATATCATTATCATTGCAAACATAATGATTGTGATCCTTCCTTGCATCAAGATCTTCATTGTTCAAGACTATTAGTAAGCCGAGAGTGTGTTTCTCCATCTATGAGTATGGGACTGCGTTCCTCTTAGTACCGAGATCATCATCATATGTATGCCGAGATTGTCATCATTATAGTGCTGCTTCAGAGTAGGTCGAGACTGTAAGGAGGCTGAGACAGTAGTCTCCTAGGATGAGAGGAAGTTGATACTATGATCACTGGGATTATGATTACTGAGACAAAGTAGCCCGAGGTTTCTTCTTTATGAAGTTGCAGAGATATCTTTGTAAACAGACTCTTAAGTGTTATCCAAAAGTCTTCCTGTGACAGTCCTCCTGTAATGCGGATCTCAGGCTTGTCCCCATACGAAAATCACAAAGTCCGAATTTTTGTGTCTTTGTTTTGCACAGACCCTAGCTGGGTATATATAGTCGTCATGTCTCCATAATAAGCCGACATGATAGTGAAGAGTTGTGTCTCCTAATTTTGAGCCGACATTACTATTATTAATTCGATTTGTAGGCCAACATGATGAAGAGGATTGTGCTTGTCATTTGGAGGGCTACTTGACATTGTTATGGACTCGAATACATAGAACATAGGCTCAAGGACAACTTCTTTACATGACATTGACTCTTTGACTTTCCTATAGCACTTAACTATGTGCTTGACCTATTCAATGAGAAAGAAACTCATTTTTATAAATGACAAAAATAATAATTCTTTTTCTTTACAGGTACAAAGATCAAAATTACATTTGTAAATACTGAACCTAGTTACACTTTCTTCAACACTCCCTCTTAACTGGGGAGGTATTTATAATGGTACTTGGTCATTCTCAATTTGAAGAATTTCTCATAAGAAGAATCGAATTGTTAACCCATTTGTATAGCATCATAGTAACCAACATTGTTTCCATAGCAAGGCCTTGACTAACAACTCTATCTCTCATCATATCAGGGCACAATGTTGGCGAGACCAATGACTATAGACACCTTCATCATTTTCTTTCATGGTACATACCCACCCGGGTGTTCAATGAGTATGACCTTTTAGGACTATTCTTATCTTAGGTTCCCAACCCTCAAAGAATATCGGTCCTCTTGCCTACTCTTGTCTTGGATTCCTTACACATCCTCAAAGAGCATCGGATGCCAGATGATTACCCAATCCTCCATTCTTTCTTCCAAAGTGAAGACAAGAATGTTGTGTCTATCTCTCCCTCTCAACTGGAGAAGAATGCCCAAGTTTCCTCTAACCAGAAACGTGCCCAAGCTCCCTTTTAATCAGGAACTTGTTAGAGCTCCCTCTTAGCTTGGGGCTCTTGTATACATCAACAACTTTTTTTTCGTGGGTCCTAAACTGCTTGATCAGATTCTCTTCTTGATGTCATGAAATTCAATCGAGCTTCTTCCTTGTAGGCAACAACCATTGATCACTTTCCTCCTTCATTCGTCATATCATCCCTTTCTTCATGGAAAGTGGCCTTCTTCATATCTGGAACCTTCGTCATATGGCTGCTTTTTGATCATGCTTCTTCTATCCACCACATGAATGTTAGTTGTACTTATATTTGCAACTCTTGTTTGAGTAGCCATGCATGAACTTATCCAGATATTTTTCAAGAAATCAAAACATATTAAATCAAGTCATACCTTATGAGATGGCTCTTCATCATGACATTTTCTTGTAGTTATCAACATCCTGCATTTATGTTGACACATCTCCCAAAGATATCCATTGTCAAGGATCTTTTCCATCAGAGTCTTCATATCTTTCTAGGAGATTTCCTAGTTAAGTCTCTTTATTCTTTTGGATGTTGATTACCTTCATTAGGGTTGCATATCTCACGATCTCTTCCTTCTCCACACATTCCATTCCCAGGTGCTTTTAATTAGAGTTTCTTAGTTCTGACCAACCACCTCATACTTCATATGAGGATATATTATGTTGATTTCATCTAATGTGTCTTATGCCTTCTTGCATCCTTTCAAAGGAGGAGATCCTTTTTCTCTTGATCATGGTTCTCAAGATAGAAGTAATGATCCCTGTTACCTACAAACATGTGACATGACATTATAATATTAAACACAAGCATACATATCTTATTTTACCTTTAAGTCATCTAGGCTTCTTCTAGCAACTTCCTTGATTGAAGTGTCTTCAACCTCTTGATCTTATTTTCCTCATATGTCACCATAACATCATTCATGAATTCCACAAGTTGGAGTTCTTGATGAAACACTTGCTTCCTCTCTAGATTAGTGAAGCCTCCAATGAGGATTCCATCAGAGAATCTTGAGGATCTTGTATATCCTTATCTGGTAGATGTTTCCTTTTTGTCTTGATGTATGATGAGCCTTGTCCTGGATGACTTCTTCCCTTCCTTCAATGTCCAATGATGTTCCCAAGAGCTATATCCTTCAAGTTTGTCTATCATGGGTTTTGTCCTTCATGATTCCCAGGTGATGTCACGAGCTCTTGTTTCTAATTCTTCCATGAGGCCATGATGCATCTTATTATCATTGATATATCTTATAACAGAAGCTTGTGATAAGACCCTTTTGTGAGGGATACTATCCCAATCATAGTAAAAATTTGTTACTCCCTCTTTCCTTGGCCCTTTTCTTCAACTTCCTCCATCTATCCGGTGATATGAGCTTCCATAATTTTAGCTATACCTGTTCTTCCTTGTTTGAGGACCAAAATTCCCTTTCCTTTCTGCACATGATTTAGTCCTTTACCCTTCAATACTTTTGCCATCAACTTGTCTTTCTCTATTTAGCATAGAGACCATAAGTTGTCGAATGAGGTAACCTTCTTATCCCATGGATATTTGTTACCTTAATTATTTGTTAGTGCATTATGGTTATCTTCCTTTCTAGGTCTTGTAGATGGAAGATATCCTACATCCTTTGATACCCTTTACTTTCATGTAGATCAGATTTCATGTGACCTTCTTCATTGCATCTTCAAAGAATGAGTTTATCATCTACATTACTTTGATGTCTCCTATATTTCTATGTGAGGCGATCTTTTGTAAGTATCCCTTTCCATAAATTCAGAGGAGACCTTTTGATATGTTTAATGACTTCAACTTCTTAGAGGACTATGACTACCCTCCTTCATGCAAGGAATCTTGATGACCCATCCAACCTATAGATGTCCTTGCAATCAAGAAATCATTTAACCAAACTTGATTATAGAATGAAAAGATACTTACTTGTCATGTGAAGATGAAATCTTCACCTAGATCATGTTGATGAAGAAGATGTATGAGGGCTTCTTCTTGGATGATCTTCTTTTAAGTGAGAAATCTTTTCAATAGAGAAGGTTGCTCCCTTTTGATGAGGATGATTTGTTGCTTCCTCGGATGGTCTTCTTCTAGGGCAAGGAGATGATCCTTGTTTGATTTCATAACCTTGGAGATGACAGTGCCTTCTTGCCTTCAATATGCTTTGCCTTCTTTTGTAGTGTAGATCAAGACTTCTTCTAGGGCTTTGACTTTTTCCAAGATGATGTGATCTTCGTTCTTTAGGTCCTTCAAGCTACCTTTCTTTTGTGGCCAACTTGATGAGGGTCTTGGTAACCTTTTGATGATGACTGTGAAGACAAAAGTTCTTACTGCTGTAGATTGTTGTTGTAGACTGCTTCTTTTATCTTGGGTTTGATCAAGATCAGGGTTTGATACTTCACTGTAGATCTTGATATCTTTTAGCTTGCTTTGATGCCTTGAATGTCTCTTTTTTTCCCTTTATTTGATTTCATCATCTTAGCTCTGATCCCATGTTGAAGAATCTAGGGCTAATGAAGATTAATGAGATTCTTCTTGTCATGATAACTATTTGTGAGGCTCTTTTGACTTTTTCTTATTAGTATAGTCTTTCCTTATTATTAGAGTGTGTTTGCTTAGTTCATCAAATAGCTATCAAAAACAAAAGAGACAAGAACACACGATGTTGGCTTTCTTCCAGGGCCAAAACCTCTCATTCTTTGAGAGGAAAACCCACACAAAATTATTCTTATATAGATTCCAATTGACGAATACCAAGACCATGACCCTTGACTTATTACGCCACTCCAAGACTAAGACACCAATTCTCTCCTTTGTCACTGCTGAGATCATCGTCATTGTTGCACCACTAAGGCCATCATTGCTGCATCATAGAGATCTTCATTACTACTACACCACCATTGCTGCGACTTCATTGAGATTATAATCTTGTGACTATGTTTCCATCAAGGTCGAGACCATATCTATACAGAGATCATAATTGGTACTATGCTGAGATGTATCACTATGAGATCTTGAATATACCGAGACAGAGTATGTCGAGAGTGTGTTACTATGAGATCACAGTTATGCTGAGACAAAGATCATTATCATTGCAAACATAATGATTGTGATCCTTCCTTGCATCAAGATCTTCATTGTTTGAGACTGTTAGTAAGCCGAGAGTGTGTTTCTCCATCTATGAGTATGTGACTATGTTCCTCTTAGTACCAAGATCATCATCATATGTATGCCGAGATTGTCATCATTGTAGTGCTGCTTCAAAGTAGGTCGAGACTGTAAGGAGGCCGAGACAGTAGTCTTCGAGGATGAGAGGAGGTTGATACTATGATCACAGGGACTGTGATTACCAAGACAGTAGTCTCAGAGGACGAGAGGAGGTTGATACTATGATCACAGGGACTGTGATTACTGAGACAGAGTATCCCGAGGTTTCTTCTTTATGAAGTTGCAGAGATATCTTTGTAAACAGACTTCTTAAGTGTTATCCAAAAGTCTTCATGTGACAGTCCTCCTGTAATGTTGATCTCAGGCTTGTCCCCATACAAAAATCACAGATTCTGAATTTCTATGTCTTTGTTTTGTGCAAACCCTAGCTGGGTATATATAGTTGTTATGTCTCCATAATAAGTCGACATGATAGTGAAGAGTTGTGTCTCCTAATCTTGAGCCGACATGACTATTATTAATTCGATTTGCAGGCCAACATGATGAAGAGGATTGTGCTTGTCATTTGGAGGGCTACTTGACATTGTTATGGACTTATATACATAGAACATAGGCTCAAGGAGAGCTTCTTTACATGACATTGACTCTTTGACTTTCCTATAGCACTTAACTATGTGCTTGACCTATTCAATGAGCAAGAAACTCATTTTTATAAATGACAAAAATAATAATTCTTTTTCTTTACAAGTACAAAGATCAAAATTACATTTGTAAATATCGAACCTAGTTACACTTTCTTCAACAAACCCTAGTAGTAGTTAAATTCTCTAGTATGTGTGATATGACAATTTGGAATCTATGAATCTATATAGTGATTGCTGAGAATTTATAGATGGAAATCTAGGTTTTACATCAAACCCTAGTAGATGCTAGTCATGATGTTGATTAAGCTATGATCGGTTTTGATTGTTGAAACGCATGTATGAAATCTAGGATATGTATGTAATCCTAGTGAGGAGTCTAACATATGAATTCTGATAGTTGTTAGACACATTACTTGTTTGAATTGCTTCTAGGGTTTGCTATATGAAAGAACTTGTCATATCGTTAAAAGAATATTGAATTCCTAGATGGGTTTAATATTTTGAGTTGTGGATGTGATTTAGGGTTTGTAACTAAACCTAGGCAAGAAATTGAAGTATTGAAGTATAGTCTCTTGCTGATTATGTCTGTAACGTCTAATGCTTTCGTTATTATAATATTTTGATATTACTAACTTCATGCCTCTAAATTTGGTTGTACTTTCTACCTAAGTTGTGCAGGTTGTACTTGCCATCTTACTACTTGCTTCAAGATGGTGAAGATGATTGTAAGTAAAGTTGATGTGATAAGCATGATATATGAATGACTTTGATAAGAAGGATGGAAGCCATGAAAGATTCTCCGATGTTGTAAAGAAGAAGTAGAAATCCCTAAGTTAAGAGGGAGCTTGAATGAAAGGAATCTCCCTAGGATAAGAGGATGGTTGAGCATATTCCTTGTATAGGAATGATTAGATCCTCTGATTAATAGGGAGTGACATCTATGGTTCTCTACTTGATGTGTCATGCACTAAACCAGGACTAACAACCGTAAGTTTTAGTGAAGGCCATAAGCGAGAGAAGGAAATTTGAGAACGCATTTTTGAGTGCTACTAAAAGAATGAAAGTTGGATCCGATTGAAGAATATGTTGTTGCACGTGAAGTAGGAAAGGAAAGTGTATGATTGAGGAATCTTCTATCAAAGATTCGGTTGATAGTCCTACTGAGTTGAGAAGCAGCATCTAGAATGATCCTGGAGGTTTGTATTTGTTTATGAAAATGTGAGAATATATTATTGATTGGGGTTGTGTTTGTACAGGTAAATCTCTCGAAGGTTTTGAAAGCATGCTGGTTACCGATTAGTTTGATCAGGAGAAATTTGTTGTCCTTGATCTGCTAGATCAAGGAGTGTTGAGGCTTTGTGGTACGAATATGATTCTAGTAACTGTACGCTCAAGCTTTCGGATCGCAGATACATTGAAATGTAACATAATATTTTTGTTAATTGTAATATGAATGATGAATACATGGCTATGGTTGTTCTCCTTATATAGGAGTTGATTGGCCATGCCAAAATAGAGACATGTCTTTTGGAAACGATGTCCCTTCAATATTAACTAAATCTACTCAATAATTTTATTAATCAATTATTCGTGTTTATTTATTTTATTATTTGAATAATATATGTATATGGGTATTTTAGTTATGAATTTTTAATTCATAACATTGCCTCTCCCTTAAAAATGCTTTGTCCTCAAAGCATAGGGAAGGTTGGGTGTTGTTGAAGAAAACGTTCTGACTCCCAAGATGAGTCTTCCTCTGGTAATATCTTCTATTTGATGAGGTACTCCTTAATCGTCTTGGACCATAATACTTTCTCCCTGGTAGCGAGTATACCTTCTGGTTCTAGGACGATTCTTCTTTCTTCATCAGTGTCTAGTATCTCTGTTTGAGTTATTTGGTTTTTCCCTAGTACCTTTTTGAGACTTGATACATGGAAGGTATTATGGATTCGACAATTGTCTAGTAACTTCAATCAATAAGTTCGCTACTTATTTTTTTGATTATTGATATGGGCCATAATATTTAGGTGATAGCTTATTCTTCCCTTGTTGTTTTAATTACAATTTCTTATAGGGTTGGAGTCTAACAAAGACCCAATCTCCTTCCTCAAACTCTCTTTCGATGCGATGTTGGTCGGCTTGTTGTTTCATTTTGTTACGTGCCATACTTAGATTTTCTTTTAACAAGTTAATGACTCTTTGGCTTTCTTCTAAGTGGTTTTTTACTGCTGGAACCTTAGAGTTGAGCAGTGCAAAGTCCTTCCACCTGGGTGGCTCATAACCATATAAGGCTTGAAAAGGCATCATCTTAGTTGAAGTGTGGTAGGTGGTATTATACCACCATTCTGCCAAGTGTAGCCATTGGGTCCATCTATTTTGTTTGCCGGTGACGAAGCAATGAAGATATGTTTCCAAGCATTTATTTACAACTTTAGTTTGACCATCTGTCTGGGGGTGATAGGTTGAACTCATGTTGAGAAATATTCTTGCTTGTTGGCAGAAATCCTTCCAAAAATTACCTGTAAACCTTGTGTCTCTATCACTTACTATGACCTTGGGAAACCCATGTAGTTTGTATACGTTTTTACAAAACATATTCACAATTTTCTTAGTTGTGTCGATTTTTTTATAGACATAAAATGGGCATATTTAGTGAGTTTGTCAACTACTACAAATATCTTGTCCTTTCTGTTGGATGCAGGTAGTCCTTCAATGAAGTCCATGGAAATCTCCTCCCATTTTTTATTTGAAATGTGTAATGGGTGTAGTAAACCGGGGGTTGGGATATTTTCACTTTTTTTCCTTTGACAAACATCACATTCCGCAACATATTTTTGGTTTTCCTTGCTCATACCCTTCTAATAGAATGATTTCTGTATGTTGTAGTAAGTTTTGAAAAAACCTACATGTCTGGCTACAGGAGAACAGTGCGATTCCTTTAGAATTTTCGTCTTAAATTTGGATGTTGGTGTTAGGTAAATTCTTCCTTTGTACCATATTATGTCATTCTTTCACTCAAAATTGGTATATTGATGGATATTTTTAATCATAGAATCACAATCCTCATCTTGGCATATTGTAAAAACCAACACAATTTGAATCATTAAATTCTATAGAATTGACAATTACAACAGCCATTAATTTCTACAAAATTTACAATTACAATCTATGCATAATTCATCAATTTAATTCACATTTTCATACTTGGTTCCCGAGTTTGATGTTGATTCCTTGTTGATGTAGCTCCAATTACTTTTGATACCAAATAACTAAATCCTCCTAGCCAAGTTGAGCATAGCCTTGCTACTCAGCTCCAAAATATTTCTTAATTAGAGTATTTTGGTCCCCCATGCCCAAAAGCCTCAAGAATAATTGCTCAGTTCTGAAATTTCGATTCGGATATCCAACTCAGAATTCAATCTCCCACTCTGATTCTTCTTTTCCTCCCCAAAAATCCTCCCGTCTGCCTCAGTGTGCTTGGGATAAGTACTCTTCTCAGGCAGTCACGCCTTCTTCCAACACGCTCATTTAGATTTTATTCAATTTTATTTGATAGGTAAGGCTTTTTATATGTAATGGGAGATGAGGGTACGTTTTTAGCTTGATTTGATTGACCTGATTAAATTTAAATGATTTTTAACTTATATAAAGTTTTATTTATAATTAATAAAATCAATAATATATATATATATATATATATATATATATATTATATATATATATATATAATATATATATATATAATTAATATATATATAACTTATAACTCAACTCTATAATGATCAATGTTTACATTATAAGGATTGGAATTGTAAATTTTATTTAACAACCTGATAAGTATAAAGTATTTAATATGTATATTTGAGTGTCAAATATCTTTTCTCAATAATTTAGGTATTTAGTCCCTTTTCATTTATTTAAATATTTTTCCTAATAAGTATGCTAGTGCAAAGCATGCGATGTGTGCATATGTAGCTATCATATACATTCATCGTATACATGCTAATACTCTTTTGCTTATAGATCGAAATGGGTCATTACACATATTCAGCGCTTATTTCATCTAGCCATTCAGGTTAGACTACCATGGTGGTGCATGTTGTGTTGTCTTCATCCTTACGTGAGATTGCATTAGCCACAACATTTTCCTTCCCTTTCTTGTGTGATATCTATAGGTCAAAAGCTGACATCTTCTCCATCCACTTTTGTTTTTCTATTCACAATGTCTTTTGTTGAAGTAGGAATTGAAGACTATTGTGGTCGGTTCGGATTGAGAATTTACTCCCGAGCAAGTACTGTCGCCATTTTGTCAAGACATGTACGAGGGAAAGCATCTCCTTTTGGTAAGTTGATTTCAAACTCTCCCATTTGTTAAGTTTCCTACACTTGAATGCTATCGGGTGGTTGTCTTGCATTAATACGGCCCCAATTCCAAATATTGATGCATCACACTCTACTACAAATAGTTTAGAGAAGTCTAGAGTTTCTAATACTGGTGTGGTTGACATTACTTCCTTTAGATTCTCGAAACATTTGCCTACTTGGTTATTCCACTGAAAGGCATTCTTCTTTAACAAGTTGGTCAGAGGTGTTGTCAAATGTCCATAGTTTTTGATAAATCTTCTGTAATACCCAGTTAGACCTAGAAATCCTCTTTAGCTTGGATACGTTCTTGGGTTTGGGCCATTCTTTGATTACTTTAATTTTGTTGGGGTCCAGTTTGACTCCCTCCCTGGATATAACATGTCCTAACTATTCAACTTCTTTTTGGCCAAAGGTGCATTTTGATAACTTGGTGTAGAAATGATTCTTCTCTAATACAGATGGTACTTCCTACAGATGCTTGGGGTGTTCCTTCCATGTCTTACTGTAAATGAGGATATTGTCAAAAAGGACTAACACAAACTTCCGCAAGTATGGGTGGAAAAGTTCATTCATGGTAGCTTGGAAGGTGGCTGGCACATTTGCTAATCCAAATGGCATAACCTTGAACTCATAGTGCACTTCGTGAGTTCTGAATGTTGTCTTTTTCGACATCTTCTAATCTTACCCGTATTTGGTAGTAACCTGATCTTAGATCTAATTTTGAGAAATATTCTGCATCATGTAGCTCATCTAGCATCTCATCAATGAATGGGATTGGAAACTTATGTTTAATAGTGATTTTGTTTAATCCTTTGTAATCTATACATAATTAGAAGGATCCATATTTCTTCCTGACCAATACTATGGGTGTAGCATATGGACTCCTACTTTTCGTAATTATTCCATGCTTTAAAAAGTCTTGTATCAATCGTTCTATGTCTATTTTGTGATGATGAGGGAAATGATATGGTTTAATGTTCACTGGTGTCGAGTCTGGTTTGACCTCAATGATGTGTTCAATTTTCCTTTCGGGGGTAATTCCATTGACAGATATTAAAAAATTCTCATAATTTTGGATCAAGGATGAAATTTCTGTTGGTTGGTGAATCCCTTCTATCGATAATAACTCCAACTGCTAACATTGTGCAACAAATGTTGGGGCTCCCTTGCGAATAAGTTTTTTCATCTATTGAGCAGAGATGACTTGATTAGGTGGAGCTTGGAACCCAAACAATTTATACTTCCTCCCGTCTATTTTGAATTTAATGAACTGCTTTTGGTGATTTGTTGAATATGTGCCTAGTGTTTGCAACCATTGTATCCCTAAAATGACATCTACTCCTCCTAGGGACTATATAAAAACTGGACTCCATTTTGTATTTGTTCAGTTGCATTTTGACTTTATGGCACTTTCCCACTCCATCTATTTGTTTCCCATCGGCCACCATAACCTTCAAATCTGCAACATGGTAAGAAAAAGTGTTTAGTCTTTTTGCAACATTGACGTCTACAAAGTTGTGTGTACTCCCTGAGTCTATTAGAACGATAACATTTTGCTTCTTGATATGGCTTTTCATCTTTAGTGTCTATGGTGAGCTATCCCTGTGATGGTTGCTAGAGAAATTCGTGGCATATCCTCTTCTGATTCTGGATCAGGGTTTTCATTTTCCTCATTGTTCTCTTCGTTGGAGTTGTCTTCTAAAGATTCTTCTTCTTGTTTTGCTTCGCAGTTATAAAGTTTTTGCATTGTGCATTTGTGTCCTGAGAAATACTTGTCTCTACATGTCCAACACTTGCCATCTCTTTTTCTTTCGACATTAGACTGTTGTTTTCCTCCATTGCTATTGGAGGTGGAACATATTTACCAGTGTTTTCTAATGATGGTTTACTTTTTTTATTCTCTGTAAAATTAAACTATTTCTATTGAGTAAAAAATATAGTACAGTCAAGAGAGGCAAGAAACCGGCCGACCGGAAAAGATGAAACTATCAACCTCGGTCCCAGAAAAGGAATGAACCATACAAGGAGCTACAACAGTTGACTTGAGAACAAGAACTGACTTTTACCCCACAGGGGCAAAATTCTCATCACGATGTTTTTTCCCTTTCTTTTTGTTGACTGTTGTCCAGCCATCCTGGGGAGAATGAGCTAGAACAACTTGAAGACTAGAATTTTCCAACAGGGGGATCTCCTTATCTGATTCAGAAGAGGAGGCCTCATGGATGCGTTTCTGGGAGATTGCTGAGAGAAAGGTGGGCCCAGGAGTATCAGTGGGCAGATCCATCGATTGAGGGGCCTGGTCCGGTTCTGCATCGCTCTCCTCGTCTTCCGAGCTTGAGGAGTCAGAGCTTACTGCTGGCGGCGGAGGACAAGGGGCCCAGTGTTTGGGTTTGGATTTTGCAATGTTGCCCTTTTTCGCTTTTGCAGGGAGCGATGGGCAAGAATTCTGCAGGTGCCCCGTTAGGTGACAATGGCAGCAACGGAAGGCAGTGTTCTTGTAGTCCAAGTTCTGGGTCCAAACAAAATCATTGATCTTGAGATTGATTTGATCTGGCAGACCCTTGCTGAGATCTAGCTCCACACATATTCTGGCATATGTGTAGAGACCTTGTTGTTCCCGCATATCATCTCCCATTAAAAAGTTGCCCAAGGTGTTGCCTATACACTTATAGACTGCGAAATGCCATAGGTGAGCTGGTAAATTTGGAAGTCTAATCCAGACAGGCGGTTTGGTGATGACTGCAGAAGCTGGGTCGAAATTTGGGAACCATGGAGTTAAGAAGAGTCCTGCTGTACCCATAAACCAGGGACCTTCTTCTAAGGCCTGTTCATAATGCTTAGGATTGTTAAACAGAACTATAAAATATCCTTTTGAGCAGAAGCTGACCTTGCAATGATGAGTCCAATTGTCATGGATCCAGTCATAGAGGTCCTTGGAGCGTGGCCATAGCCCATTGAATCTGCAGATGTTTGCCCTTTCAACAAATTTTTGAAGGTTATCTGCAAGGCCCGGGTGAGAGAGCTCAACAAAGGGAACCTCCTCTAATTTGTCAACCAGGAAAGGCTTGGGTTTGGGAGCCTCAGGGGAGAAGGGAATCTCAGAGTGTACTGCTGCTTTGTAGGAGAAGGGAGGAGCAGAAGAAGATTGACCTGCAGCTCCGCCTCTCAAGCGAAGGGAAAACACTAAAGAGCTATTATTTTTTATGCTGTAAGAAGAGAGGGGGAGAGGATCATCGAGTTGTTTACCTCGAAAGAGAAGTCTCTGTAGCGCAGAGGGAATCCCGACTCGACACTCTAGTTTTACCTTGAGATCCTACACCAGATCTGAAGGGTAGACCCATTGCAGAATGGTCTTGCCTGAGATCTGTGAGATTTGTACCTGAAAGGGGGCAGAGAAGTTTTCGAAAGCTTTCTGGTGCAAAACAATGCCTGAATCTTTTGGGATTTCTGTCTCCTGACGAACTGGAGGCAGTGGGGGAAGAAAAGGCTTCTGCATATGGTAGATATGGCTCCAGCCTTGATCCCCTACTAAGGAAAGGCAAGCTGATTTGTGGAGGGGCCGAATGGACCTTTGCGTCATACAAACCCCTTCCTCACTGCTTTTTTGGAGAAGGGCGAGAGATGCCCACGCTTGGAGCACGTCTAAGGTCTCTGTTCTGGGAAAAAAAAATCTGGGCAACTGGCACCAGCATGCGAGTCTTCAGAAAGTCTTCCATGGTCAGCAACAAGCCGAAGGAAAGCCAGCAAAATCCATTCTGTGCATAGCTTGATATCATGCCCTCCATGAGGCCAAGTCTCGGTGAGGCATTTCGGCAAACACTTGCCGCGCATCCTCCATGCTTTGGCATTTTGCATACAGAGGGAAAAGGCATTCGTATTTCCCCACGGCGTCATCACCTGTTCGCGACGCCCCCAACAACAGCTGGAGACACCTCCCGCAGCTATGGCCTCGGATCTTTGAGCAACAGCAAGAGTGCCCTTCTTGCCCAGAAAACCCCAGCTGCCAAAGATTGTAGCAGTGGACGGAGCCCAGGCGAAGGGTCCAAACTGCCGCGAGGAGGAGCACGGAAACAGTTTCTGATCAACATCGATCTCCAGCTTTTTCTGGCATCTCGTGGTGTGATTTTCAATATTGAACTTCATTGCGGCTCGAAGAGGGAGGGCCGAAGACCTGCAATCAAATATTCCTGATTCTCGTCCGTGTAGCTTGCCCTGATCTCAATTAATGATGGTTTATTTGACTTCCCCTTGGGGTAGCTATTTGATTTGTCATTACTAGTATATGGTGCTTTATGGAATTTATACTTTCATTCAATAATTATGGTTGCGTGTCTGGCCTCTTCAATCGTTTTGGGTTTATATAATTTTAATTCTTCCCGAATGTAATCTTTAAAGCCACAACAATACATTTTTAATAGCTCTTCATCTGAAAATCCCCTTTGCCTTACTGCTAATACTTCCCATTCGTGGGTGTATTCACTCGTTGTTCCCTTCTGTTTGAGGTGCACGAATTTCTCATATACATCATCCTCTTCTTCGTCATGAAACCTTTTTAGCAGGGCGTTTTTAAAAATTTGCCAATTGAATGAGCAAGCTGCACATTTAGAAGACCACCACAGGAACCAATCATACACTTCTTCTAAGTAGTTGGATGCAGTCATAACCTTTTCGTGCTCGCCAAGTGGTGGGTTTGCAAAAAAAATGGTGTCCATCTTATTTACCCATACGATGGCACCCTTATGGTCCTTACCGTCATACTGAAGTAATTCGTTTTTAATTTTAAGATGGTTTCTTTCGAGGGACTTGGTGTAATGCTAGCTTCCTTCGAAGTGTAGTTGTGGTATTTGTGGCTGCTTGTGCCTCAAAAATCCAAGGTTTGGAGAATTTTCGTCTTCTGGGGTCCAAGGACTTTGTGTGGTTGAGGATGGTTTAGTCTTCCCAAAATGCTACCTCATTATGTTTTTTAAATATGAAATATCATCGACCATTTGGTCCTGTTTACTAACTGACTTCTCGACATTATCAAGGCTCGTTGATGTCCTCTTGAATTTTTTTCATTTCGTCATTGTTATTGTTGCTTCCCATTTTGGACTTCTTCTTCCTAGTCGACCCAATTTTTAATATATATATAATTTATATTAATTTTATAATATAATTATTATAACTATGTTATGGACCCGTACTATTTTAATTGACCGACCAATTCTTGACTGGGTGACCACGACCATTGACTCGACAGTGTTACTTGTTGATTTTTCCGGTTTGGGGAGGTGTCACCTGCAGTCACGCTAATAGTGCAGCTAAAGGATGGCAGTGGACAGGAGGGCGAGTTCCAAGGAAAAGACAGTGACGACAGTAAGGGAGCACGAGGTCGTGGGCAACCTGGAGCGGAAGGATAGATGGTTGGGATTGGTTGCTGCGGGAAGCAGCGGTCGACGAATGGTCACGGATGGATGGGAGAACGGATAGAGATTGGCTACAGTGCAGATAGAGATAGGAAGACGACCATGATCGAGGACGGGTTATGCGGCGGATGTTTGCTGGCAGTGACAGATTAGGCAGCGAAGCCACAGTGTTCTAGTTGCAGTAGACAGACGTGTAACGCTGATGGGGAACAAGGGATAACACAATGGGGAGGTATGAAGACTGCAGACGGGAGGCTGGTAGGGCAACATGGTTGTGTTTGCCAGGTGAGAGGATCACCGCTCTGATACCACTAGTACGAATATGATTCTGGTAACTGTACGCTCAAGCTTTCAGATAGTAGATACATTGAAATGTAACATGATATTTTTATTAATTGTAATATGAATGATGAGTACATGGTTATGGTGGTTCTCCTTATATAGAAGTTGACTAACCATGCCAAACTAGAGACATGTCTTTTGGAAATGATGTCCCTTCAATATTAATTAAATCTACTTAACAATTTTATTAATTAATAATTCGTGTTTATTTATTTAATTTTTTGAATAATATATGTATATGGGTATTTTAGTTATGAATTTTTAATGCATAACACTTTGTGAGTGAATCATTGCCTAGGAAGACATCTGGCCGACACTTTGTGTTGATGTCTAGGTCCCGAAGTTTGAAAGGTGGCGTTGGTCATTGAGCACTGACACACATCTGGATCTCTAGGTTGATGGTTAGCAAGTAAGCCTGATGGTACCTAGAGAGACTGAATGCTTGAGTCCATCTTAGTCCCACCCAGATAGATTTCCTTGGTCAGGAATCTAGTCTGTGGCATTCCATGCCTAAATTGTTGAGAGACCAATGGATAGATTGCCCTGGTCAGGAATCTAGTCCATGGCATTGCAATGCCTAAACTTCTTCATATATTATGTGTTTTGAGATCTTCCATGTACCTCTTTGATTATATGTAAGTATGAATACCTCCCTAGTTAAGAGGGAGTGTTGAAGAATGTAACTAGGTTTGGTCTTCATAAATTGTACGAGTCAAAATGTAATATATTTGTCAAAAGAAAGTAAAAATAAATTTATTATTAAATTGAATTGACTTATTAAAGCATTTTTTTCATGCTTGGGTCAATTGTCATAAGTCAAACCTCCATTGTAGGCTTTAGGATTATTTATTTGGGTCAAAGTCAATTTGTTTATTGGTCAAAGACTCCTCCATCAAGTTTCCTTTTGTCTTCTTCAAATGGATCATCATCAAGTTGGTGAGAGGGCATTGACTATGAGGATATGTTTGCTCCTACATCAATGATGAGCACCATCCAACTTGTTCTAGCCATGGAAACACAGTTTAGCTAGAAGGTCCATCAGATGGACATGAAATGTTCCTTCCTTAATCGATATTTGTAGGAAGAAGTCTACATGTATCAACTGTAGGGTTTTCAAGTATCAAAGGAGGAGCATCTGGCTTGCAAAGTAAAGAAGGCTCTATATGGTTTGAAACAAGCACCTAGGACATGGTACATCAAGATTGACAAGTATTTTTATGAACAAGGATTCCATTGGAGTCCTTCAAATTCCAACATGGATGTCAAAAGAGTTGGTAATAATATCATCCTTCTAGTCATTTAGATAGATGATACCATTATTACAGGTAGTGAGGAAATGGAAATATAACATATCAATCTACTATGAGAAAAGGTTTTGACATGAAACCTTGGCTTCCTACACTATTGTTTAGGTGTAGAAGTTTGGAAGATAGAGAGCAACATTTTTGTATCACAAACAAAATATGCCAAGAGTTTGTTGGACAAGTTCAAAATGAAAAATTGCATAACCTTGTCTACATTTATAGAGAATTGGTTGAAATTTTCAGCCAAAAATGAATCCAAGATAGTTAATGAGTCAATATACATCCAACTAATGGATAGCTTAATACATCTTATAGCCACTATACCTAATTTGAGTTTTTTTATGAGATTCATTTCTAGTTATATGACTATTAAAGGTAGAGCATTTGGGAATAGTGAAGCAAGTGTTGAGATATGTGAAAGGTACACTTGAATTTGGCATTTTGTATAATAGAATCAAAGACCCTAGGTTGTGTGGGTATACAAATTGAAATTGGGCAAGTTTTGTTGATAATCGAAAATACACTTCTAGATATGTTTTCAGCCTTGGCATGGGTGTAGTCACATGGACTAGCAAGAAGAAACATCCAATAGCCCTTTCATCAACAGAAGCAGAATATCAAGGAGTAGTGAAAGAAGCATACGAGATAGTTTGTCTCAGGAGGATGCTTTCAGATATGCAAATGTGGAAAACAAAGCCAACACTCCTGCTATGTGACAACCATAGGGTGATGAAACTTGCCAAGAATTCTAGTATTCCACGAGCATACCAAACATGTTGATGTGCACTACCAATTCATGAGAAAACTTGTAGAAGATGGATCTATTGTGTTGTAGTATTGTCCTGCAAAGGATCAAACTACAAACATTCTCACCAAGGCTTTGGGTTCTAAAATATATGTAAATTTTTGAGATAAGCTTATTGTAGTTAGTAGATTGACCATTAAGGGAGGGTATTAAATTAAATTTTAGCTTAATAATGGTCAACTAGGTACTAGAATTTGCATTGATAAACTCAATTGGGATTTGGTTTATTTTATGTTTTTTATGTCATATTTCACTTTAGTGTGTATTTTGGTCTTTTCCACATTCATAAAGTGGATTGACTCAACTCCATTGTAACTTATATAAGAATGTGTTTGGTTTCTCACTGTTCACTCAATACAAAGAAATATTTCAAGTTTCCTTGGTTTCTTTATGTGTTCGACTTTTGTAATACTTGGTTTGGGTACCTACAAAAAGTAGTAAGAGATCCCCTAACCCTCTATAGAGGAAATGGAATTTCGCACTATTCTCATGATACACCAAGTACCAAAAGATAAGATGATCTTTTGATTTAGTGCCCTATAGGAAACAAACTTGATAGATCTTCTTATACCTTCAAAGGTTGTCGTCACTCTCAACCTAAAGTCGATGAGAACAAATTATGAACTAGTCTAAAGGAATCCTAAGGTTGTGCATCCTATATTTTCAACTATATTTAGATTTGATAATAAGGACACCTAGTTGCATGAAATTCTCAAAATAAAAAACCATCTTAAGGACAAGGTCATTGGGAGGATCAATCTTGGTTACTTGTATGTATTGTCTATAAATATCCTCTCTTGTCACCTTGTTTAGATCTTTTTTGGAGGGTAGGAGGTGACTAGGTAGGTCAAGAGATCTGAAGGGGGAAAGTCAATCCATGGAAATGGCAACAGACTAGATGAACAAGGAAGTCTCAGAGAGCCAACATTGTCATCATCTAGGGGAGAAGACTACAAAAGAAAAGCAATCTCCTTTTAGGGACAATGTGCTAGGAATCAATAATGTTATCACCTAGAAGTTGAGTCACCTAGAAATCATCACTTATGGAGCAAGTTGACCAATCTGAAAGTAATCTCGAGGCACAAATGATGTATACCAAACTTAGCCTGAATGATGTCATCAAGAATAGTGTGTGTGCGCGTGACAAATTTGTTGATTTTTAATGTACCTTGGACAAGTGGTTTCCTATGGGTTAGTCTCTACCTAGGGAAAAGTGTCCAAAATAATTCTTTTCCTAAGTGTGACTTTATAAAGTGAAAGTGACTTTATAAGTGGTAAAGTAAATGTTAAATTATAAAGTGAAAAGTGACTTTAGACATAAATTACAATGTGGATATTTTATTTAATGGGTGAGTTAAAAATAGAAAATGAGAATTAAATGCACATTTATTCTCATCCCTTGATCTAAATGAACCTGAGCCATTAGATCTTAGGGTTGCCCAAAAGTCATTTAGGGAAACAAAAGGGGGAAAAGAAAAGAGAGTTTGCATTCATTCTTCATGAGCAGATTGGAGAAAGGATGCTGAGTGCTAGAGAAAAGTTTTGAAGGAGAAATTTGTTGCAGCAAGCTGAATGAGTGATTTCTAGGCAAAGTTGGGCATGAAAATCTAAGCATAGAAGACAACAGAAGGTACAATACGAACAACATTGAACGCTGTGAGCTGCACACCGTTCGAGAGAAGTTTTTGAAAAAAAATAAAAATTGAAATAAAAAAAAGTTCGTATAGTGGTACAGAAATCCATACAATCTGTATAGTCATATCCGTACAATACATTTTTTCAGCTTCAAGTGGGCACGAAAATAGAGGCAAAGTGGGCACAATTTTCAAGGAGTTTTGGGCTGAAAAGATAAGTTGTATTTTGCTGTTTTGTTTTGTTTGCAAACGTATTTTTCCTGAACTTGAAATATAAATAAATTTGAAGAGCTCTCTAATAGGTTTTCCCTGGAGAAGATTGAAGAGGTTTTGCCCGGGTCTAAGTTGACAAAAAAATTGTGTGTATTTTTATGTGTGTTACTGGTTTGGTTATGTCCATATTTATTTTCAGCATGTGTTGAAAGTCCCATGTGTTTTAATCTGAAAATTTCATTTCCAGAATTCTGTATGTTGAATGTATGTTTATGGGAAGGGGCATTTCACTGAATGGGAGTGATAAGGCGAAATTAAAACCGGGTTGGGATTGCAGGAAACTTTTTTTTTTGGTCATCAAAATCAACAAAATTATTAGAAACTACTAGTTCAATAATGAAATTAGTTTTATACGGGTTTGTCCCAGATGTATTTAATTTTCAATTCAATTTGAAATCTTGATTTCAAGCTATTTTCTTCAAGAGGGTAAATAAAGATTTTTTGAACTATAACTTAATACTTGTACATAATTGTACAACATAATAGATATGGTTGTACTATCATATGTTTTATTGCAAAAGTGATCAAGTCATTATTCTTTATCTATTACTCTGTAAACACAATAGAATTATGAGCACCAAATCTATATCCAAACATTAGTAGCAGAACTAGAAATTTTGCCTAATCTTTCAAATAAGAAAATCAATCATATTTTTAAGAAGATTTCGCAGACAAAATTCTATGAAACTAATGTTGGATTCAAATATAGTACAAGGGTTGTGTGACTAGAGAGTTAGTCCTTAAAAGCATTGAAATGTTCAATATATTTTTGTGATGTACTTGAAATTTTGAAATTTTCATGTTGTATATTCATAACTTTACTATTAATTTTTCTTAGGGCTATATTGTTTTTTGTTATAGATTTGCATTTAAACTTGTTTTCATCATTTATATATCACATTCACCCCATAACATTTTAACATCATTAGTAATTATGTAGAAAGAACAATAAAAAACAACAAAAGAAAAGCATGCACAAATAGAGACACTGTGATTTACATTAGAGACCAGGGCAAAACCCCACTAAGGGGAAAACCTAACTAGATTCTTCTTCTATTAGATATTCATCTATTGTTCAGCTAAAATACAAAGATTACATCAGGCCTCTTAGAACAAACCCAAGTCAGTTCACAACTTCATTTGTGAACTGAACGATGAACAATCTGTCCTTCATAAAACCCTCTGCCTTTATATTACTGCAAGTAACATTATACAAGGGACATGCATCACAACCCAATAAGCATAGGAGACACTACCAGATATATTACTGTCATATGAGTTTCCATACATCAATGTCCACATACTGTCACTGTAGTCTTTGTTTATATTATTGCCATTATAGTCTTTGTTTATTTTGTTCATCTTATTGACATGAAGGAGGAGGTGATCAATCTCGTAGACCAAATTCTTGAAGGTGTAGGGCCAAAAGCCTCCAATCGGGATAGCAAAATAAGGTAGTAAAGGATCCCCATAATCTCTAAATAAAAATCCATTAAAATATGATAATTCCTCCATTCAAGCAGGAGAACAAAAAAGGAGTATTTTCCTTCTTATATAGGAAATTGCTCTCATTATAAACCCCTTTAAGTGATTTTTTACTCCTTACCGCTTACGACATGTTTAAGCATCAATTTCCGTTAAGATGGGTGAAAGGCTTATTTTGCTTCACTGTTACAATTATTTTTTCAACCTTTAGATATGTATCAACAACAAACACCCAACTAATGCCCATCCAAGTCCAATCAGGAAACTTGATTCCCTTCAGGGACTTCACACAAATACAGTGCAATGGTTGGACTTAAGTACAAGAAGTGATAACTTCCATAAAATCAATAATTATTAAGATCATTGCCTAAAAACGCCATGCATAACACCACCCAAAACCACAAAAATATGTAGTAGAATATCATAAATATCTCCCACGCAAGCTAAGTCACCTAACACGGGGATTCGGGATTCGACAGATACGGGGATTCGAGTGTCGGATATGGACACATTGATCCCCCGGAACAGGACACATTAGGATACATTATATATTATTTTAATTATATATATTATATATATATATATAATATATATATATATATATATATATATATTATAGATATATATTAAAAATAGATATTTCTTACACAACTTCTCATTCATGATACAAATTCGTTGATTCAAACATAGATCTTCATCTAGATGTAAGTTTTACAAAGTGACGTTATGCATACAAAATTACAAATACAATTGTGACATAAATGATAAATGATAAATTATAAATTTATAATACATATTCAATTCATCAATGATCCAATAGGAGAAAGACAAGAAAGTAAGATAAAGATATTGTAGTTTTCTCATTAAGTCATCAAAATCAAAATTTGTTATTGTTTACATAGATAGTGAAATGCCAATGGCAAATAGAAATAGCAAATACAAAACAACTACAACTACAAGTATACAAGCCTCAAGGCAGTAGGTAGATCATGACTCATGAGTCATCAACCCACATAATCATCATCAAAATCAGAATCATTGTCCTCATCATCATGGTCGCCACCGCTCTCCTCTATTGCATCCTTCTCCTCTATATCCAATGTCATCTCTGCATCTGTTGGTGTGGAGGATGACCCCTCTATAGTATCACCATCATCAAATCTGACAAGCTCTAGTTTCTTGAATCTCCTTGAAAATGCTCCCATGCCCTTTGCTCCTTGTTCCCAAACACCAACAGTGAACCAACAACAAACTAAACAAGTGACTGTGCAAATAGAACGGGGAAATACGGCTTTATAACGCCACACATGTTCTTGATTTCTGGATTTGAAGTGTCTTGATAAGGACACGTTTTGGATTCGAAGTGTCCTGATCGGGACACGTTCCGGATTCGAAGTGTCCCAATTGGACATGACGTGTCCTGATTTTTGGACACGAATCTGCCTGAATCGTGTCCAATTCACCGGATTCGAGACACGTAGGGCCTGGGGGATGAATCTGATTTCATAGCACACAAGAGATTGTTGTAGTACACTATGCAAAATTCTTCCACCACAATAGAGGTTATTGCAGCAATTATGGAGGGTGATTCCCTTCTGCAATGAACACTTGGTAAAACCAAGTTTGAAATGAGCAAAAGAAGTCTGAGTCTTAAACGAGATACCTTGTAATTTTGTAATGTAAGTCTCAATATTTGAAAAGAGGCACTTAAAGAGAGTAAGCCCTCCCTCAAAATGCAAAAGCTAAAATATATTGTGCAATAGTTCAACTGATTACAATCTGGAGAAAAGTGGAGAATAAAATTGTGTAAACAGGAGAATTTTGGGCCTACTTATAGTAGTAAGGTTCCCTAGTTTCCCATAGGTTAGGTTCGGACAACATAAATTTTCTTGAGTCAACCCAAAATATTAAATTGGAGTCGTCTTTAGTGCGCCTTTTGGGAGTTTCTAGCGCTGGAATCCGGCAGAAAAGTTTTACGTGAAATCTTGATTTGTGTTATTTAAACTAATTTTTTGACTGTATATATGGTTTCAGCACCCTGAGAAATTCCTAGGGCACTTTTATTGTGCAGGGGTTCCCCATCAAGCTTGTGATTTCAATGAATTCCTGCCAGATTTTAGAGAAATTAGACTGGAAAAATCCACAGGAAAAACTTCCAAAAAATCGCACTATAGACGACTCATTAAATTGCTTAATTGGCCCACCCATATTTTGCATATATATCAGCCAAACTCCTCCCCGGAAACTTTCCTTTTTTCCCTTAGTTAAATTGCCATTAATAATGAAATAACATATTTATCAAAAGGATACTATATAGTCATTGTTTCCTGCATACTGAGAATTTTACATGCAAGTACAGAGATTTCCAAGGAGTCAGCCTATTTTGGTTGCCATGTACGTGTTTCTTAGTAATAAATGCCATCAGCAAGGAAATCTGTAATATTGACTAGTGTACAATTTACTAGAATCAAGCCATGGCCATTACCTCCCAAAGCAATCAAGAACCCAACCATCTTCCAATTCCGGTTATTTATTGAGCCATTATGTTATTCATGTCAGTATGGCAGTAAAACTTACAATGAGATTCATAATTGTCAATGTTGAAGGCCGGCCTTCCTGGTATGTGGCTATATTTGTAAACTCAATATTATAATCCTATCACAAAATGATTTATTTTTAATGTTTTCCACACGTGAGGAAAACAAAGCAAAGAATAAAATAAACCTTCGGTATACATGTACCTTTACGAATCATCCCTGATGAAAATAGATTTATTGCTGTCACAAGTGGCAAATATGTCCAACCAAATCATGTATGAAGAGAGTTCACTTTCTCACAATCATTGAAAATCTTGCCCTCTCTTGCAAAGTTACCAACTGTTTTTAATCATTTATGAATAGGTCTCACTCCCCAGTCATGGATACTTACAAAATTCATGGCTTTACAAATGAATTCTGATCAACTTAATTCTACACTGGTTCAACATAGCTTAGCCAAGCTTTCATAAACACTGTCACGCTTTAGTCCTATAAAATGCGAAAAATTTTAGGACTAAATTCCATGACCATCATTAAAACTGAGGACTTATCACCATACTTAATTGATTTAACCCTCATTTTATGTTCTGCATATATCTGTTATTCCTTATAAGTGATGAGTGGACAATGAAATAGCAGTTTCAAATATGCTCATGTTAGCATTAAGTAGATGGTGCTGAAATAATAATTTCTTACGATGCGTATTTGTGGTTATTGCAGACAAGAAGGAAACTTCTCAAATCGGGGAAGGGTTTCTTGTTTTGCTAAGGAAGATGATTTACAGAAGAAAAATGGTTGTTATAATCTCCGATCAAGGTAAAAGATTATGACTCGTATTCATATCCTATCTATCTTAATATTTAGGCGGGTAAAGTGAATCAGTTCTTCCATGCTGATCATGTGGAAGATAGCTATCACACCCTGCTGATTTAATACCACCATTAGGTAAGACATTTACACGTTTCTTGTAAACATTATGGCCTACTGGAGATCTGTTTTTGTGAATATCAGAGCCAGGGATGGTGCAAGTGATGGTAATTGACTACGTCATTAGAAATATTTCAAGGAAAAAAATGAATGTCAACAGTTCATAAATATTTGATTATTTGATCTCTTGAACGGGCAATTTCCTGCATTGTATATGAAACCGTCAGACCCAAAAGGCTTTAAGAAAGGATGATATCCATGAGGCGGTAAGATTTTGCTTCATTTGACATGCATTTATTAGTTTCCAATGTTATTAAGTGGATTATCTATAAATATTCGTGTGGTGATCTTTGCACTAAAAGTCATGAAATTGTAAGATTTTTTTTGTTTTGTTTGGTTAAAAGTTTATTTTCTTTGGATGTAACAAAATAGGTTAATTGTTCAAGATCTAGATATTTGATTAAAAGCTTATCTTTTTTGGATGTAACATTTAGGTTAATGGCTCAAAATCTATAGGTATCTGCCCAGTAAAAGTCTGTCCCTTACAGATCACCAACAAGTAATTCCAGGTAACATAATTTTCTTTAAATAACAATGATAAATTACCCTGCATTTATGAATAACCACCAATAATAAGAATCTCACTATTATTTTGACAACTAAATTCTAATAAATTTTCCTACTGTTTAAATTTTTTACATATACTTATGTATATAATGTATTACATTAATATTAGTAAATAGATTACTAATTACATTAATATACTTATTATATTACTTTATTACATTAATGTTAGTAAATAGATTACCCATAAATATTTATATGGTGATCCCCACTACCAAAAGCAGTATAATTATAAATATACTGACTCCTTGTAACGGTGATAAATTCTTCATAAATAATTGGAAAGAGGAAATATCTATATGGTGTTCCTTGCCACCAAAAGCAACATAATTATAGATATACAGAATTTTCTGCAATAGTGATAAATTCTCCATCAATGATATGAAAGGTTTGCAATATGTAATACTAATACCCGAATCCAAACTTCCATAAATACCAAATAGATGTTTTATTCTTGTCTCTACCACAGTTCTTAGTTTTCCACATGGATTTTATATGGTTTGTGTTTCAAATATCATATATATGAGAAAGGCAGCATAAGAGGTACAATACATATATGCCTATACGAAAGCCGAGCCATTAGAAATCTTGTTAAGAAATGGTAGAGCTATCTTAGTGCATGTTTTATGATTTCTCAGTTTTACGTATTCAAGGCTAAAGATAATATTAATGAATTCCCTTAAATTGATAATATTGATGAATTTCTTCAAATTTTTGAAATTTATTTAAGTGGGATGTTTTTTTAATTTATTTTTGTGTGAATTTTTTATGTTGAGATTAAATTTTAAATATAAATTACAAATAAGGATATCCAAAAAAAATTAAACACCAAACATATGTATATATATTTTAAAAGAAATAATTTTCTCATGTTTAAAATATTATTTTCAACATATAACAAATTTGAATATATTAATTACAACATAATCATTAATATCATAAATCTGCCCACCTAACTTTTGTATGTTGAATCACTTAACAAAATATACTCATTGTTATGTAAAACAAGCATGCATAACCAAATTTAGAAATTACTCAATCATCACAAGAACATAAGTTGAAAATGAACTTTGTGAATGCATAAAGTTTGGATAGAAAAGCATGCTTCATTTACATCAGCTAAAAAAGAGTACATACCAACAACATAATACAAGTTGGTACAAGTCATGTTCTTCAAACTCTATCTAGTGCATCCAACGTAAATAGCAAACCCTAGCCACCAACTCCTAGCTAGGAATCGCTTTCAACCAAAGTTCATTGTTCTAGTAATGATCCATTACTAGCACATTTTCATACCAACAAGTACTCTTTGGCGCCTACACTTGCATCACATTTATGTACAAGAGAAACAAGATAGTGTTCCCCTATGTTTTCTACACCAAGCACTCCAAGTAGTACTAGGGTTTCTAATGCCATAAAACCCTAGTTTTCTTCTCACATAAGAACCACAAGAACAAGGCATCCTTTTGCTCCTCTAGCGCTCTAGTGTTTCTTCCAAACCCTAGCTTCGTTTGTCTTCATAGGGAAAACTCTAATCCTAATGCCTTGTTTGCATCAACACAAAAATTGTAGTGCAATAGACAAGAGTGTGAAGTACAAGTGAAATAGACAAGTTTGCTCTAACCCTCACATCTTTAATGTAAGTATGTCATCAATGTGATGAATGAAAAGGCTCTCCCCTCCATTTATATGTATGATAGGTTTGGAAGACCAATGATTAATAAAGTGAATAAGATCCACAAACTAGCAACACGATAAAACCAAGGATAGCCTACACACTATGCACTCCATCCACATCATATGAAGTAACCCCAAACATAGTGTAAACACTTTTAGAATAACCCCAGAAACTAATAATATTAATAACTATGCAAACATATATAATATTTATATAAATATTAGTTATGTCAAATTATTTATTAATCTTTAGTTTTAATTAATTTTTATAAAAGTTAAACAATTTTTATATCAATTTTTATTCAAAATACATATTTTTGAACTAAATATGAATTTTTTTCAACATAATACCATAACCCATTAAATTAATTTTATTACAAATTACCTATCTATATATATATATAGCCCTTAGGGGTGCATCTTGTTGACCAGTGAGCGCGTTGCTAAGGCTTTCGTGCCACTGTGCAAGCCACAGGTTCAAACCTTGACTTACCCATGTGTTGTGCTTGGGGGGCGAGGGGTAGTTCACTTGGAGGTTATAGTGGCAGTGGTTGAGGATCAACCCCATGTCACACAAGCATGAGAACTAGCGTGTTACCAGTTCTGCCAGCTATATAATAATAATAAGTATCCGCAATCCCATTGGATCTGAGCATCTCTATTTATAAGTCCCAAATTCCTTGCTAAATTCCTGCTCATTGACGTCATTGGTGCCATTCCTTACTGCAAATGTACCCATGTTGCAATGCATTTAGTTTGGGCCTTGCCATTGAGAGCCCCATGGTGCAAAAGCTTGTAAGGAATAGCGAGTGTAGCCTTGTACTTATTATCCCCACCGCCAGGCTAGTATAATGCAATGGGTGAATCCTTGACTTTGAATTAATTCAGTGAAACATGTAATATATTTTTCAGTTTACAAAATGGAACTTTAACAAACAATTTTTTTATTTTCTGTCAATTATTTATTCACATTTATATCTCACCCCATTGGCTATCATTTTGCACATCTTATTGGCCAATGCCTCAATTAATGAACCCTCTTCCTTCCGTGTTATGTACCAAGGACCAACAATGTGTATGGTTTTGGTCTATTCATTGCACGCAGTGACACACATGCAAATTGATTGACTACAATGAAATATAGCATAATAATATGAATATAGTCCTAAGTTCCTAACTATAAGCCATTGAAATCATTATTACATTAAATCTATTGCCTACCCTACCCATGCAATACATATCACTATTAAGTGAGATTGTCAGTAATAAATGCAGTCATGTATCATAGAAAACAGTGCCAGCGCGACTTTGAGTTCAACATTGACATCACTGTCAGCACATTTATAAATTTTAATGCAATATCCCAAAACTTTCTTACATATTGGAGAGTTAATGGGTAAATTTATTAATAATTGCATAAGTGGACAAAGTTGATATCTTTTTTAAATATGGTGGAAATTCTAATACATTTTTGTTTTTAAATTAAAAATACATTTCTAATTTCTAATTACAATTACATTTTATTTTTCATTTTTTTATAATAATAATATCTATTTTTAAGGTCACAGCCAAGCCAGACACCAAATTGGTGTATGAGACCCCCTTGTTTGTGGGACAAAGGACCCACCTCTGGGCAGCGATTTGACTGCTAAGTCTACGAAGGCATACATACTCTACCCCCCTCTGGTTTTGAACCTGTGACCTCTTAGGAGGAAACACATGCTCTTGACCATTACATGTTTTTATTATGTAATATTCAATTGCAATTAACTAATGCTTGATATGTTTCAACCAATAAAAAAATTACATTTTTTTTTTAATTGTTTTCTTTAATTACAATATTCTCATAATTATTTAATTTTGCAAAACAATACAATAAAGTATAGAAAATCTAATATATTTTTAAAAATCAACTATAGTTATTGAAAATGTTTATGGAAATCGATTTTTATACTTCATGCTATGTAGAGACTAATAAGACATTATTATTGTCGTTGGGTAGGATTGGATTCTCCACCACCACAATACCCAATTACAAATAACAAAATATCTAAATTTATTAATCAATAAAACCTATATTGGTCCGATTCTAAACCTTAACACTAACTTAAATTCAAAATTTTTACTTTAATTTAATTGTATTTAAACTAAGCAACAAATAACATTTATTTAATATAGATTTTACACTAAAAGATAAGGACACTAACTTAAATTCAAAATTTTTACTTTAATTTAATTGTATTTAAACTAAGCAACAAATAACATTTATTTAATATAGATTTTACACTAAAAGATAAGGACACTCTTGAACTTCAAAATTATCCTATAGAGTTATTAAATATTTAACATTACAGGGAAAGGTAAAGACACTTTCGAACTTCAAAATTATCATATAGATATACTAGCTAGTGCCCTTTAAAATGCAAAAATACATTAAAAGAATAAAAATATCTGGAAAGATTATATGGCTACAAACAAAGCCTACTCATAAAGTGTGCATAAATTTCATTTACATTCAACATTATTTTAAAAAACACCATTTATCGTCAAATATATTTAAAAAACAAAACAAAATACAAAAAACTACTCCAATTTTCACTTTCACAACTCAGCTTTCGCAACTCAGTGTGACCAACATTTAAAAACTCTTATTCTTCAAAGTCAATTCAAAGACTGTCAAAATGCCTGCCAATAAGGATGAGAATCCATGACTCGGAAATTTGATCATGGATCCATGACAGTGATGAAGCTGAAAATTTAACAAATGTGACCACCATCGATGTCAAACTTACGCCTGGACTTTTGGGACCAACTTCATGTTGGGTTAAATGTCTTACAAGTATTTTCCATCGGGACACGTGGTCATCATTTGCGTTACAAACGTACTAGAAAGGAGTGTGCTAAAAGCCATGTGGTTGTCATCTGCATTACAGATGTACCGGAAGTGAGCGTTGCCAACAATTTTTGTTTCAAAAGAGTCCACCAGCTGACGCTTGTGATGTAGCAGGGTGTTTACTTTACTGTGTAGAAATCCCACAGGCAACTTTTGAATGACAAATATTTGTCATCTATGGATGTGGCAGTGAAATATGGAGGAAGTTTGGTGCCACCAGAGGGGGATTCTGGTGTCTGTAGATGAGCTGATGAAACGACCACGCACACTGTCCAGGGCACTGGCTTGCAGAGTTCCCAACCCACGCGTATGGAAGAAGTTGTTCATGATTTTGCTCCCTCCCCATCATTCGGCTTCTCACCGACTGCTGGTGTGGCAATAGATTGAGATTGACATGGAATCCAAAAGAACGCATGCATAATCCTTCCACTGTAACATCCTCAGATGTAATCACTAAGTACACAACACTCCCGACATTATTCTTTTGCAGAGGCAGAGCACTTGACTTGACAACAACTTCAACCAGAGCAACAATGTCAGACCTTTTGAGCCACTTGCCGAGGGAATAATCTTGATCGAGCTTCTGCATTCCAAGAATTATAGGACTGGAGGGCGAAACCTTGTTAGAGGCGGCACCTTCGTACTTCTGCGTGATTTTCCACCAAGTGCACTCGAAGGGCTGATTTGACCTACTTTCCCCAAGAGATTGCAGAAAATCAGCCACAAAGGAGCGTTGAAGAGGGGTAAATTTACCATACCAAATCAAATGCGTAGGGATTACTCCACTGGTAGAGAGCAAAGGACCATCATGGTAAAGTCAAAATAATAGTTGGATCTTCTACCAAAGCAACAAAAGATGCACTAAATATAGCCATACAGACCACCATATGCAACATGGCAGTAAGTTGAAAACATGAAACATAACCAACCATTTTAAGGAAACAATCACTATCTATCAAAGAGGCAATGAATGTCAACTCCTCTTATAAGAATCAAGAAACAAGGTGCAATAACCTCACAAGAAACAAGGTGCAATAACCTCAAAGAGCAGGATAATGGAAAGTCGTTCAATTTGGAAATAAAAAATTGGAAACAGTTGAATGAAAGAAGAAGCTCCATGCATACAAGTGTAGAGCAGCCTGGAAAGTTTGAGATGTGTTACATTCAGAAAAAGGTGTTGTGTTGTGTAGGTTTAACGATGTTCCCTTCCTTCCCTCTTTTGATGGAAGTTTGTGAAATCAAGCAACAAAACGTGCTGCTGGATGCAGAGTTCAATTGCATAGGAAATTGAGCAGCAAAATGTGTTGTTGGATGAGGAGTTCGATGTTAGTCCGAGAAATTGCATGGGAAATTGAGCAGCAAAATGTGTTGTTGGATGAGGAGTTCGATGTTCGGCTTCTCTCGCCTGTAAGAGCACAGGAAAAATAGAGATATGGGATGGGTCGGGATGAACAGTGTTTTCGTAGTCACTTTTATATAGGAAACACTTTCAGTGTAATTAAATATTTAACATTAATTTGTTATCTACTCAATTTTATATAGGAAACACCTTCAGTCTAATTAAATATTTAATATTAATTTGTTGTTTTTTTCGATATGCATAAGATGGTCTAATAAAAGTCATGGGTTTTTAGAATAGGTTCATGTTATATGAGTGAGGGAGAAAATATCATTTATATTCACTTAAATAAGGGATTAGGAAAATAGTAAGTCAATTAGGAATTAGGTTTTCTCGACAGTTAACTAAAAATTTAATATAGATCAGAGATTATTATATTAATGTATATGGCTTCTTTTTTGACATATTTATTTGATTATTTAATTTATAAAAGTATACATATTTCTCTCCAAATTCAAATCTATAACATCGAAAAGGAAACCCATGTCATTAATCATTAAGCTTGCATATATTTTTTACTTGTATTTTATTCTTTCAACCTTATTATATTATAAGTCATTTTAACTTAAAAAAATAACATTTAAATGTATCAGTCTTTAACAAGTAATTGTGATTACCTCTAAATTGGTGGATTAATATTCAAAACTTACACTTAAATTAAATCTTAAATTTTAAAATATTAGGCATTGTTATTATTAGGGCCGTGGTTCATGACAACATCGTAACAAAAATGATAACCAAGACAATGTATAAGATGGTTGGTAAGAACATTACATTAAAAAGTATGAGAGGACTTTGAAATGGATATTAATTAAAGCATAAATAAATATTGAAATAATCACAAAAATAAAAATACATAGTTATAATAGTTATTATTTATTGTATTTAACTTAATTAGTTTTGAGAAATGATTGTTATCATGTCCTTGGTTTCAATTTACGCAAGTGACATGTTAAACTTATATTTAGTATGTTTATGTCAATAGGAATGTGCATTTTGGAATAAGGCTTTCAAAATTTTAACTTAATTATCAATAATTATTTGGTGGATGGTAGGAATTTAACTTCCATGAAATATCCTAGAATATTTTCAATAGTAGTAAGAAATCAGACGTTAATATTTATTTCACAAGTTGTTTTGCCATTTTTGTACTTTTAACTAATTTGATTAATTAAAAAAATGTCATATGAACATGAGTTGTGGTGTTTGGAGCATGTGGTATTAGTAAGCCACGGTATTGTAACAAAGCCTATTTACAGGTTAAGAATCTCTATGGGTTATATATATATATATATATATATATATATATATATATATATATATATATATATATATATTATTTTTATTAATTAATAATAATAATTTAAATAAAGTTATAATTTATTTATTTTTTAACTTTGGCAATGTGCAATGTATTACGAGATAATTGTTTTGATGTCCATTGGTGTTTACCAATTATTTAATTTATATGGTTATATAGCGAATAAAAATTGTTTATGAACATCATATAGTCTGAAATATTTGGAATAAAGATTATATTGTATAAATGTATGAATGAAAAATATATGGTAGGTTACAAATGAGGGCCCTGCTTATATACTAGGAAAGATGCCCCTTCACGAATAGTCATGTCCTTTGGAACATGTCTCTTCAATAACTAATTATTATTTAAGTAATCATTATTATGATTATCATTATTTATATCATTATATGTATAACATTGTCTTCCTCTTCAGAGAAGTTTTGTCTCAAAGTTCATTGTTGACACGACATATCATTTGTTTCTTTGTCTTGTAATATATTTGCATATTTTAGAATTCCTTGAGTTTTCATCTTCAATTATACAAATGATAGGATCGTCTGAGTGATAAATAAAATTGTCGAATTAAGAAGGGACCTTACCATCCTAAATCAATCTTTTGTGGAATTTTCATTTATTGGATACTTCAAATGAATTTTTATCGTAATACTAAATTGTGTTGACATCAGTATTCTTTGGAACATAATTCATTTGTCTCTAGTATGGGCGATATGGATTTGCAGACTGATTGAGATATGTGATTTTATGATTTAGGTGTCAGTAAGGAGTTTTTGTGATCTAATTCCCCTTATTTTGTTTATGGTGGTTTCTTGCTTTACTTGAAGTTTCTGATTTTTTCATGCATGGATGATGCTTAGTTAATCACTAGATCTTCTCTTGAGATTTATGTTGTTTGAACTGCAACATCTGAATATAATTTCAACTGGTTTGTCATCTTCTTGAATTGTGATATTGACTGGTGTTGAAGAAAATGTAACTAGGTTCGGTTTTTATTATGACTTGTAATTATAATATTATGAAGAAAAATATTATTCCTTCCATCATGGGTTTCATAAGCAAGACGTGTTTACCATAGTTCAAAGACTTCTTCCTGATGTATTTAGGATTTTATGTTTCATCATAAGTATTATGAAAGTCATAAGGTCAAAGGTTTACACTCCAAGACAAGTGTCACTATCCTCATGCAAAATCCACTCTACAAAAATGAAGTGATCTCCTTGATGATATGTCGGCCTCGATTCAAGACACTTCTGTCAACTAAATGCACCATCGTTGACCCATATATGTAAGGATTAACGTGGAGTCAAATGGAACAAGTTTTTGGATCAGTTAATATTACAGTTAGTGAAGAAAGGAACGCAAACACAATGAGCAGGGTATTATCTCGGAAGTCTGCCTATGATATATATACAACGTGTCAAGCTCTCAGAAGTATCTCGGAAGTCTGTAGCCATTCACTATGATATATCTCAGAATTCATCGAAGGACTGTGTATATATATACACAGTGGATGCGTTCAATATAACTCCCAGTGGGGGCTTATCTTATCACTATTGTAACCAACGAAGAGTGTGAAATAACATAATCGAAGAATTGTGGCAGTCGAGAGAAGAAGGTGTCGAAGACTGTGACTGGATAGTGAAGACATAAGGAGAAGGAGTACAATGATATCAAGACTATGAATTGTAAACCAAACAGAGAAGAGGATAGTGACAAACATCTTGGAGGTAACTGTGTCTATTTTGTCAAGGGTCTTAGTATTCATCATCTAAATATCTATAAGAAGAGATTCAAGGGTTTTACTCTCAAGACGAGAGGTTTTTCCCTGGCCTGGAGCCAACATCTTATATACTTATTCTAATGTTGATATTATATTTTGATAATTGTTTGCTGATTGAAGAACATAATAACATAACAAAGTTAATTGAAGAAGACAACACAAACTGTTATCAATAAGTCTGTGAAGAATCACTAAGCCATGAATTGCCCTAGATTCTTCAACATGGTATCAGAGCTACGGTTCATGGAGGGCATGAATGAGATCAACTATATCATGGAAGATCTTGTGAAGAAGTGTTCATCTTTAACTGGCCTAATAAAGCAATACTTCAAAACAGTGTGGAGTAAATTCTTATATTCCTAAGATCTCAAAGCTTCAAGAAATGAAGGATTGTTCTCAACTCTCTCCGGAACATTCCAAGACAAAAACATATGGATAATAGATAACAGAGCTTCAAGGCATATTACGGGTATCACAAGCAACCCAAGACCTTGTCTAAAGGAAAATCATCATACTTAGTGGAGCATGGTGACAACAAGAGCTATCCTGTCAAAGGAATTGGATCAACATCAATTGCACTGGAAGGTGGAGGCAACATTCATCTCAACAACATATTATATGTTTCAGGTTTGTACAAAAATCTAATTTCAGTTTCATCTCTTGAAGAAAAAGGAGATAGAGTTGCTTTTATAGATGGTAAAGTAGTGGTTTGAGCTAAAGAATCGAGCATTGAAAAGGTTAGGGTCATTGGAGTTAGAGAAGGAAAACTATATAGACCCTCATCTCCTCAAAATCAAATACTTTTCCACATCAAGATAAGCCCATGTGAATTATGGCATAGGATATTGGGCCATTTCCATTACAAAATTCTACCAATGCTAAATTCCATTGTAAATGGGATTCCAAATCTTAAAGAAGAACATGAAGGAATCTGCAAAGGTTGTGTCGTGGGAAAGATTGCAAATAAACCATTTGAAAATAGTACATCTAGAGCTCAAGAGATTTTAGATCTCATTCATTTTGATGTATGTGGACCCATGTCCAAATCTCTTGGAGGTCATCTATACTACTATGTTACATTCATCGATGATCATTCAAGAAAAAATTAGGTTTATCTAATTAAATCCAAGGATGAAGTATTCACAAAATTTCAAGAATTCAAGATAGAGGTAGATAATCTTACAGAAAGAAAGATAAAGATCCTAAGATCAGATAATGGAGTTGAATATACTTCCAAAGAACTCATTGCTTTTTGTAAGGAGGTTGGGATTAAGAGGGAACTTATTGTTCGAACATATTGGAGTAGTTGAACGAAAGAATAGAGATATAGAAGAAAGTGTCAAGGCTATGCCCCATGATCAAGATCTACCAAAATTCTTGTGGGGAGAAGCAACAAAAACTGCAGTATATGTTCAAAATAGAAGTCCTCACATGTCACTTGGCAATGTAACTCTTGAAGAAATCTTCATTGGGAAGAAACCTAATATTAATCATCTCTCAATATTTGGATGTCCAGTATACTTTCACATTCACAAGGACAAAAGGAAGAAGCTAGATCCTCCAAGTAAGGAAGAAATATTTGTTGGATATAGCAACTCTTCTAAAGCCTATAGAATTACATAAAGGAAGGACATCAAATAGAAGTAAAAAAAGATGTAATCTTTGATGAAAGCATTGCCTTAAAGAAATCCAAGGATATCCCATTTGATTATGAGGAGGAGGATCTTCCTATTTCTTAGGAAGAAGCTACTAATGAAGGAGAAGTATCTCATCAAGAAGAAGAAGGTCCCAGTGAACCAATCACTCTCCCTGAAGGAAGGAAAAGACCTAACTAGTTAAAAACCACTCTTCAAGAAGCAAAAGGTCACACGAAAAATCAAACTTTCAAGGAAAGCAAGAAACCAAAAAGGTACTCAGGATATGCAGCATACATATGAAATCTCATTGAAGAAGAACCTTCTACCTTTGAAGAAGCATCCAAACATCAAGAATGGAAAGATGAAATGAATGAGCAGCACCAATCTATCATGAAGAATGGAGTTTGGGAAATTATCCCAAGACCAGATGACAAATCAGTGATAACCTCTAAATGGTTATATAAAATCAAGCACGCTACACATGAAAGAATTAACAAACTCAAGGCAAGATTCGTGGATCGAGGCTTCTCTCAGGAAGAAGGCAATGATTATGAAGAAACCTTTACTCCCACAGCAAGGTACACCACGATCCGATCTCTAATATCTCTGGAAGCATCCACAGGATGGAAGGTACTTCAAATGGATGTCAAAACAACATTTTTGAATCGTACCATAGATGAAGAAGTCTATATCGAACAATTGGGATATGAAGTAAAGGATAGGAAGACTCATGTTTGCATATTAAAGAAGGCACTCTATGGCCTCAAGCAAGCTCCTAGGACATGGTATCCCATAATGGATGCATACTTGCAAAGATTGGATTTCAAGAAAAGCACAGCAGATCCAAACCTTTACATCAAAATACAAAATGATGAACTTGTCATCATTCTCCTATATGTAGACAATCTTCTAATCACTAGAATCGAAGAACGAATTCATGCACTATTATTTGGGTCTAGAAGTTTGGCAAGAACCAAATGAAATCTACCTGGGAAAAGGAAAGAATGTGATCTAATTACTAAAGAAATATGATATGATGGAATGCAAACCCATGACTACTCTTATGGTCACAAACTTGAAGATGCTAAGAAACTCTGAATCCATTCCAGTAAATCCTACTAAGTATAAACAACTAGTAGGATCTCTAATGTATCTAGTGAATACTCAGCGAAACATATGTTTTGCAGTAAACATTCTCATCCAATTTCAAATAGAGACGAGACATTATCATTTGATAGATGAAAAACACATACTAAGATATCTATGAGGAACCATCCATTATTGCCTAAAGTATGAAAACGGAAGAAACATCAATCTAGAAGGATTCACTGATTCCGACTGGGGTGGAAGCGAGAGGGATGGAAGAATCACTACATGAGAATTTTTTAGCCGAGGATCCTCTATGGTCTCTTGGATGAGAAAAAAGCATGAGATATTTGACTTAAGTAGTGTTGAAGCCGAGTACATTGCAGCCAGTGAAATAAGTAGGGAAGCGGTCTAGTTGAGAAAGATGTTATCTGATTTGTTTGTAGGACTATTGGACCCTACCGTCATACATTGTGATAATACCAGCTATATAAGACTATCTGAGGACCCAGTATTTCATGGGAAAATGAAGCACATAAACAACAAATACCACTACATTTGAAAGTTGGTATAACATTGTGTGCTAAAGATGGAGTATATCTCCACAAATGATCAAACTACTCACATTATGACGAAGTCTCTACCCAATAAAAAGATTATGTATTTTAGAAATAATCTTGGTTTGGTTGACATATCTTCCCTAGCTGAGAGGGAGAGATAAACACATCATCCTTGTCTTCATTTTGAAGAAAGGATGGAGGATTGAGTAATCATCTGACATCTGATACTCTTTGAGGATGTGTAGGGCATCCAAGATAAGAGTAGGCAAGAGGACCGATATTCTTTGAGGGATGGGGACACAAGATAAGAATAGTCCTAGAAGGTCATACTCAGTGAACACCTAGGTGGGTATGTACCTTGAGAGACAATGATGGTGGTGTCTATCATCATTGGTCTGGCCACGTTGTGCTCTGATCTATTGAGAGATAGAGTTATTAGTCAAGGCCTTAATATGTGACAATGTTGGTTATAATGATGCTATACAGATGGATTACTAGTCTGGCTCCTTTTATGATACCTCTTTAGTGTTGAATAGCCTTGTACCAATTAATGAATACCTTCATAGTTAAGAGGGAATGTTGAATAAAATGTAATTAGGTTTGGTTTTCATTATAACTTGTTATTATAATATTATGAAGAAAATTATTATTCCTTTCATCATGGGTTCCATTAGAAAGATGTGTTTGCCATTGGTTAAAGACTTCTTCTTGATGTCTTTAGGATTTTATGTTTCATCATAAGTATTATGAAAGTCATAAGGTCAAAGGTTTACACTCCAAGACAAGTGTCACTATCCTTGGGAAAAATTCGCTCTACAAAAATGCAGTGATTTCCTTGATGATATGTCGGCCTAGAAGTACGTAGAGATGTAATCTTTGATGAAAGCATTGCCTTCAAGAAATCCAAGGATCTCCCATCTGATTTTGGTGAGGAGGATCTTTCTATTTTTTAGGAATAAGCTACTAATGAAGGAGAAGTCTCTCATCAAGAGGAAGAAGGTCCATTGAACCAATCACTCTCCCTAAAGGAAGGAAAAGACCTAACTGGTTAACAAACACTCTTGAAGAAGTAGAAGGCCACACAACAAATCAAACTTTCAAGGAAAACAAGAAACCAAAAAGGTACTCAGGATATGCAACATACATATGAAATATCATTGAAGAAGAACCTTCTAACTTTGAAGAAGCATCCAAACATCAAGAATGGAAATATGCAATGAATGAGGAGTACCAAACTATCATGAAGAATGGAGTTTGGGAAATTATCCCAAGACCAGATGACAAATCAGTGATAACCTCTAAATGGTTATATAAAATCAAGCATGCTGCAGATGGAAGCATTGACAAACTCAAGGCAAGATTCGTGGCTCAAGGCTTCTCTCAGGAAGAAGGCATTGATTATGAAGAAAACTTTGCTCCCATAGCAAGGTACACCATGATCCGATCTCTGATATCTCTGCCAGCATCCACGGGATGGAAAGTACATCAAATGGATGTCAAAACAACATTTTTTAATGGTACCATAGATGAAGAAGTCTACATCGAAAAACCATTGGGATATGATGTAAAGGATAGGAAGACTCATGTTTATAGATTAAAGAAGGCACTCTATGGCCTCAAGCAAGCTCCTAGGACATGGCATCCTAGAATGGATGCATACTTGCAAAGATTGGGTTTCAAGAAAAGCACGGTAGATCCAAACCTTTACATCAAAATACAAAATGATGAACTTGTCATCATACTCCTATATGTAGACAATCTTCTAATCATTGGAATCGAAGAACGAATTCAAGAATGTAAGGAATTGTTGGCAGTTGAATTTGACATGAAGGATTTAGGACTCATGCACTACTATTTGGGTCTAGAAGTTTGGAAAGAACCAAATGAAATCTACCTGGGACGAGGAAAGTATGTGATCGAATTACTAAAGAAATTTGATATGATGGAATGCAAACCCATGACTACTCTGATGATCACAAACTTGAAGATTCTAAGAAACTCTGAATCCAGTCCAGTAAATCCTACTAAGTATAGACAACTAGTAGGATGTCTGATGTATCTAGTGAATACTCGTCCAGACATATGTTTTGCAATAAACATTCTCAACCAATTTCAAATAGAGTCAAGACATGATCATTAGATAGCTCAAAAACACATACTAAGATATCTACAAGGAGCCATCCATTATTGCCTAAAGTATGAAAAGGGAAGAAGCATTAATCTAGAAGGATTCACTGATTCCAATTGGGGTGGAAGCAAGAAGGATGGAATAAGAGCTATAGGAGGATGTTTCAGACTAGGATCCTCCATGGTCTCTTGGATGAGAAAAAAATAAGAGACAGTGGCCTTAATTAGTGTTGAAGCTGAGTACGTTGCAGCATGTGAAATAAGAAGGGAAGTGGTCTGGTGGAGAAAGATGTTATCTAATTTGTTTGCAGGACCATTGGAAGCTATCGTCATACATTGTGATAATACCAGTTGTATAAGACTATCCGAGGACCCAGTAATTCATGGGAAAATGAAGCACATAAACAACAAATACCACTACATTCGAAAGTTGGTACAAGATGGTGTTTTGAAGTTGGAGTATATCCCCACTGATGATCAAACTATTGACATTATGACGAAGTCTCTACCCAATAAAAAGCTTATGTATTTTAGAAATAAGCTTGGTTTAGTTGACATATCTTCCCTAAATGAGAGGGAGAGATAGACACATCATCTTTGTCTTCATTTTGAAGAAAGGATGGAGGATTGAGTTATTATATAGCATCCGATACTCTTTGAAGATGTGTGGGGCATCCAATATAAGAATAGGCAAAAGGACCAATATTCTTTGAGGGATAGGGACCCAAGATAAGAATGGTCCTAAAACGTTATACTCAGTGAACACCTGGGTGGGTATGTACCTTGAGAGACAATGATGAAGGTGTCTATCATCATTGGTCTTGCCAACAGTGTGCTCTGATCTATTGAGAGATAGAGTTGTTAGTCAAGGCCTTGCTATGTGAAAATGTTGGTTATAATTATGCTATACAGATGGTTTACTAGTTCGACTCTTTTTATGAGATCTCTTTAGTGTTGAATAACCTTGTACCATTTAATGAATACCTGCCTAGTTAAGAGGGAGTGTTGAAGAAAATGTAACTAGATTCGGTTTTCATTATGACTTGTAATTATATTATTATGAAGAAAATTATTATTCCTTGCATCATGGATTTGATGAGCAAGATGTGTTTACCATAGGTCAAAGACTTCTTCTTGATGTCTTTAGGATTTTATGTTTCATCATAAGTATTATGAAAGACTTAAGGTCAAAGTTTTATGCTCCAAGACAAGTGTCACTATCCTCGTGCAAAATCCGCTCTACAAAAATGCAGTGGTCTCCTGATGATATGTTGGCCTAGATTCAAGACACTCATGTCATCTCAATGCACCATCGTTGACCCATATATATAACGAGTAACGTGGAGTCAAATGGAACAATTTTTCAGATCAATTCATATTACAGTCAGCGAAGAATGGAACGCATACACAGTGATCAGGGCATTATCTTGGAAGTCTACCTACGACATATGTATAGTGTGTCAATCTCTCGGAAGTATCTCAGAAATCTGTAACGATTCACTATGATATATCTTGAAATTCATCGAAGGACTGTGTATATATATACGCAGTGATTGCGTTCAATATAACTCTCGTTAGGGGCTTATCTTATCACTATTGTAACCAACGAAGAGTATGAAATAACATAATCGAAGAATAGTGGCATCCAAGAGAGGAAGGTATCGAAGACTATGACTAGACAGTGAAGACATAAGGAGAAGGAGTACAGTGATATCAAGACTGTGAATGGTAGACCAAACAGAGTAGAGGATAGTGACAAACATCTCGGAGGTAACCTTGTGTCTATTTTGTCAAGGGTATTGTTATTCATCATCTAAATATCTATAAGAATAGATTCAGGAGTTTTAATCTCAAGAGAAGATGTTTTTCCCTGGCTTGGAGCCAACATCTTGTGTACCTGATCTGTTGTTGATCTTCCATTTTGATAATTGTTTGATGATTGAAGAACACACTAACATAACAAAGTTAATTGAAGAAGACAACACAAACTATTATCAATAAGTTTGTGAAGAATCACTACACTTAAATTAAATCTTAAATCTTAAAATATTAGGCATTGTTATTATTAGGGTCGTGGTTCATGACAACATCGCAACAAAAATGATGACCAAGAAAATGTATAAAATAGTTGGTAAGAACATTACATAAAAAAGTATGAGAGGACTTTGAAATTGATATTAATTAAAGCATAAATAAATATTGAAATAATCACAAAAATAAAAATACATAGTTATAATAGTTATTATTTATTGTATTTAACTTAATTAGATTTGAGAAATGATTGTTATCATGTCCTTGGTTTCAATTTCCGCAAGTGACATGTTAAACTTATATTTAGTATATTTATGTCAATAGGAATGTGCATTTTGGAATAAGGCTTTCAAAATTTTAACTTAATTATCAATAATTATTTGGTGGATGGTAGGATTTTAACTTCCATGAAATATTCTAGAATATTTTCAACAGTAGTAAGAAATCAGACATTAATATTTATTTCACAAGTTGTTTTGCCATTTTTGTACTTTTAACTAATTTGATTAATTAAAAAAATGTGTCATATGAACATGAGTTGTGGTGTTTGGAGCATGCGGTATTAGTAAGCCACGGTATTGTAACAAGCCCTATTTACAGGTTAAGAATCACTAGGGTTATATAATATATATATATATAATATATAATATATATATATAATATATATATATATATATATATAATAATATATATATATATATATATTATATATATAATATATATATATATATAATTAGATATAGATATATATAATTTAAATAAAGTTATAATTTATTTGTGCAATGTATTACGAGATAATTGTTTTTATGTCCATTGGTGTTTACCAATTATTTAATTTATATGGTTATATAGCGAATAAAAATAGTTTATGCACGTCATATAGTCTGAAATATTTGAAATAAAGATTATATTATATAAATGTATGAATGAAAAATATATGGCAGGTTACAAATGAGGGCCCTGCTTATATACTAGGAAAGATGCCCCTTCACGAATAGTCATGTCCTTCGGAACATGTCTCTTCAATAACTAATTATTATTTAATTAATCATTATTATGATTATTACTATTTATATCATTATATGCATAACATTGTCTTCCTCTTCAGAGAAGTTTTGTCCTCAAAGTTTATTGTTGACACGACATGTCATTTGTTTCTTTGTCTTGTAATATATTTGCATCGTTTAGAATTCTTTGAGTTTTCATCTTCAATTATACAAATGATAGGATCGTCTGAGTGATAAATAAAATTGTTGAACTAAGAAGGGACCTTACCATCCTAAATCAATCTTTTGTGGAATTTTCAGTTACTAGATACTTCAGATGAATTTTTATCATAATACTAAATTGTGTTGACATCAATGTTCTTTGGAACATAATTCATTTGTCTCTTGTCTAAGCGATATGGATTTGCAGACTGATTGAGATGTGTGATTTTATGATTTAGGTATCAGTAGGGAGTTTTTGTGATTTGATTCCCCCTTATTTTGTTTATGGTGGTTTCTTGCTTTACTTAAAGTATCTGATTTTTTCATGCATGGATGATGCTTAGTTAATCACTAGATCTTCTCTTGAGATTTATGTTGTTTGAATTGCAACATCTGAATATCTTTTAACTTCAACTGGTTTGTCATCTTCTTGAATTGTGATATTGACTGGTGTTGAAGAAAATGTAACTAGGTTCGGTTTTTATTATGACTTGTAATTATAATATTATGAAGAAAAATATTATTCCTTGCATCATGGGTTTCATAAGCAATATGTGTTTACCATAGGTCAAATACTTCTTCTTGATGTATTTAGGATTTTATGTTTCATCATAAGCATTATGAAAGTCATAAGGTCAAAGGTTTACGCTCCAAGACAAGTGTCACTATCCTCATGCAAAATCCACTCTACAAAAATGAAGTGATCTCCTTGATGATATGTCGGCCTCGATTCAAGACACTTATGTCAGCTAAATGCACCATCATCAACCCATATATAAGGATTAACGTGGAGTCAAACGGAATAAGTTTTCGGATCAGTTCATATTACAGTCAGTGAAGAAAGGAACGCATACACAATGAGCAAGGTATTCTCTCGAAAGTCTGCCTATGATATATATACAACGTGTCAAGCTCTCAGAAGTATCTCGGAAGTCTGTAACCATTCACTATGATATATCTCGGAAGTCATCAAAGGACTATGTATATATATACATAGTGAATGCGCTCAATATAACTCTCGGTGGGGGCTTATCTTATCACTATTGTAACCAACGAAGAGTATGAAATAACATAATTGAAGAACTGTGGCAGTCGAGAGAAGGAGGTGTCGAAGACTGTGACTGGATATCAAAGACATAAGGAGAAGGAGTATAGTGATATCAAGACTATGAATTGTAAACCAAACAGAGAAGAGGATAGTGACAAACATCTTGGAGGTAACCATGTGTCTATTTTTTCAAGGGTCTTAGTATTCATCATCTAAATATCTATAAGAAGAGATTCAAGGGTTTTACTCTCAAGAGGAGAGGTTTTTCCCTGGCCTGGAGCCAACATCTTGTATACTTATTCTAATGTTTATATTCTATTTTGATAATTGTTTGATGATTGAAGAACACAATAACATAACAAAATTAATTGAAGAAGATAACACAAACTGTTATCAATAAGTCTGTGAAGAATCACTAAGCCATGAATTGCCCTAGATTCTTCAACATGGTATTAGAGCTACGATTCATGGAAGGCATGATTGAGATCAACTATGTCATGGAAGATCTTGTGAAGAAGTGTTCATCTTTAACTGGCCTAATAAAGCAAGACTTCAAAACAGTGTGGAGTAAATTCTTATCTTCCTAAGATCTCAAAGCTTCAAGAAATGAAGGATTGTTATCAACTCTCTCCAGAACATTCCAAGATGAAAACATATGGGTAATAGATAGCGGAGCTTCAAGGCATATCATAGGTATTACAAGCAACTCAAGACCTTGTCTAAAGGAAAATCACCATACTCAGTGGAGCGTGGTGACAACAAGAGCTATCCCGTCAAAGGAATTGGATCAACATCAATTGCATTGGAAGGTGGAGGCAAAATTCATCTCAACAACATATTATATGTTTCAGGTTTGTACAAAAATCTAATTTCAGTTTCATCTCTTGAAGAAAAAGAGATAGAGTTGCTTTTATAGATGGTAAAGTAGTGGTTTGAGCTAAAGAATCAAGCATTGAAAAGTTTAGGGCCATTGGAGTTAGAGAAGGCAAACTATATATACTCTCATCTCCTCAAAATAAAGCACTTGTCCACATCGAGATAAGCCCATGTGAATTATGGCATAGAATATTCAACCATTTCCATTACAAAATTCTACCAACGCTAAATTCCATTGTAAATGGGATTCCAAATCTTAAAGAAGAACATGAAGGAATCTGCAAATGTTGTGCCATGGGAAAGATTGCAAATAAACCATTTGAAAATAGTACATCTAGAGCTCAAGAGATTTTAGATCTCATTCATTCTGATGTATGTGGACCCATGTCCAAATCTCTTGGAGATCATCTATACTACTATGTTACATTCATCGATGATCATTCAAGAAAAAATTGGGTTTATATACTTAAATCCAAGGATGAAGTATTAACAAAATTTCGAGAATTCAAGACAAAGGTAGAGAATCTTACAGAAAGAAAGATAAAGATTCTAAGATTAGATAATGGAGTTGAATATACTTCCAAAGAACTCATTGCTTTTTGTAAGGAGGTTGGGATTAAGAGGGAACTTATTGTTCCTTCAATCCTGAACAAATTGGAGTAGTTGAATGAAAGAATAGAGATATATAAGAAAGTGTCAAGGCTATGCCCCATGATCAAGATCTACCAAAATTCTTGTGGGGAGAAGCAACAAAACTGCAGTATATGTTCAAAATAGAAGTCCTCACATGTCACTTGGCAATGTAACTCTTGAAGAAATCTTCATTGGGAAGAAACCTAATATTAATCATCTCTGAATATTTGGATGTCTAGTATACATTCACATTCACAAGGACAAAAGGAAGAAGCTAGATCCTCCAAGTAAGGAAGAAATCTTTGTTGGATATAGCAACTCTTCTAAAGCCTATAGAATATACATAAAGGAAGGACATCAAATGGAAGTAAACAAAGATGTAATATTTGATGAAAGCATTACCTTAAAGAAATCCAAGGATCTCCCATTTGATTCCGAGGAGGAGGATCTTCCTATTTCTTAGGAAGAAGCTACTAATGCAGGAGAAGTATCTCATCAAGAAGAAGAAGGTCCCAGTGAACCAATCACTCTCCCTAAAGGAAGGAAAAGACCTAACTGGTTAAAAACCACTCTTCAAGAAGTAGAAGGTCACATGGAAAATCAAACTTTCAAGAAAAGCAAGAAACCAAAAAGGTACTCAGGATATGTAGCATACATATGAAAGCTCATTGAAGAAGAACCTTCTACCTTTGAAGAAGCATCCAAATATCAAGAATGGAAAGATGAAATGAATGAGGAGTACCAATCTATCATGAAGAATGGAGTTTGGGAAATTATCCCAAGACCATATGACAAATCAGTGATAACCTCTAAATGGTTATATAAAATCAAGCATGCTACATATGAAAGAATTGAAAAACTCAAGGCAAGATTCGTGGATCGAGGCTTCTCTCAGGAAGAAGGCATAGATTATGAAGAAACCTTTACTCCCATAGCAAGGTACACCACGATCCGATCTCTGATATCTCTGGCAGCATCCACGGGATGGAAGGTACTTCAAATGGATGTCAAAACAACATTTTTGAATGGTACCATAGACGAAGAAGTCTACATTGAACAATTGGGATATGAAGTAAAGGATAGGAAGACTGATGTTTGCATGTTAAAGAAGGCACTCTATGGCCTCAAGCAAGCTCCTAGGACATGGTATCCCATAATGGATACATACTTGCAAAGATTGGATTTCAAGAAAAGCATAGCAGATCCAACCCTTTACATCAAAATACAAAATGATGAATTTGTCATCATTCTCCTATATGTAGACAATCTTCTAATCACTGGAATCGAAGAACGAATTCAAGAATGTAAGGAATTGTTGGCAGTTGAATTTGATATGAAGGATTTAGGATTCACTCACTATTATTTGGGTCTAGAAGTTTGGCAAGAACCAAATGAAATCTACCTGGGAAAAGGAAAGTATGTGATCGAAATATTAAAGAAATTTGATATGATGGAATGCAAACCCATGACTACTTTTATGATCACAAACTTGAAGATGCTAAGAAACTCTGAATCCATTTCAGTAAATCCTACTAAGTATAAACAACTAGTAGGATCTCTAATGTATCTAGTGAATACTCAGCTAGACATATGTTTTGCAGTAAACATTCTCATCCAATTTCAAATGGAGGTGAGATATTATCATTTGATAGATGAAAAAAACATACTAAGATATCTAAGAGGAACCATCCATTATTTTTTAAAGTATGAAAACGGAAGAAACATCAATCTAGAAGGATTCACTGATTCCGACTGGGGTGGAAGCGAGAAGGATGGAAGAATCACTACATGAGGATTTTTTAGCCTAGGATCCTCTATGGTCTCTTGGATGATCAGAAGGCAAGAGATATTGGACTTAAGTAGTGTTGAAGTCGAGTACATTGCAACCTATGAAATAAGTAGGGAAGCGGTCTGGTTGAGAAAGATGTTATCTGATTTGTTTGTAGGACTGTTGGACCCTACCATCATAAACTGTGATAATACCAGCTATATAAGACTATCTGAGGACCTAGTATTTCATGGGAAAACGAAGCACATAAACAACAAATACCACTACATTTGAAAGTTGGTATAAGATGGTGTGCTAAAAATGGGTCATATCTCCACAAATGATCAAGTTGCTCACATTATGATGAAGTCTCTACCCAATAAAAAGCTTATGTATTTTATAATAATCTTTGTTTGGTTGACATATCTTCCCTAGCTGAGAGGGAAAGATAGACACATCATCCTTGTCTTCATTTTGAAGAAAGGATGGAGGATTGAGTAATCATCTGACATCTGATACTCTTTGAGGATGTGTAGGGCATCCAAGATAAGAGTAGGCAAGAGGACCGATATTCTTTGAGGGATGGGGACCCAAGATAAGAGTAGTCCTAGAAGGTCATACTCAGTGAACACCTCGGTGGGTATGTACCTTGAGAGACAATGATGAAGGTGTCTATCATCATTGGTCTCGCCAACATTGTGCTCTGATCTATTGAGAGATAGAGTTGTTAGTTAAGGCCTTGATATGTGACAGTGTTGGTTATAATGATGTTATACAGATGGATTACTAGTCTGACTCCTTTTATGATACCTCTTTAGTGTTGAATAGCCTTCTACCATTTAATGAATACCTCCATAGTTAAGAGGGAGTGTTGAATAAAATGTAACTAGGTTTGGTTTTCATTATAACTTGTTATTATAATATTATGAAGAAAATTACTATTCCTTTCATCATGGGTTCCATTAGAAAGATGTGTTTGCCATTGGTCAAAGACTTCTTCTTGATGTCTTTAGGATTTTATGTTTCATCATAAGTTTTATGAAAGTCATAAGGTCAAAGGTTTACACTCCAAGACAAGTGTCACTATCCTTGGGAAAAATTCGCTCTACAAAAATGCGGTGATCACCTTGATGATATGTTGGCCTAGAAGTACGCAGAAATGTAATCTTTGTTGAAAGTATTGCCTTCAAGAAATCCAAGGATCTCCCATCTGATTTCGGTAAGGAGGATCTTCCTATTTTTAAGGAATAAGCTACTAACGAAGGAGAAGTCTCTCATCAAGAAGAAGAAGGTCCATTGAACCAATTACTCTCCCTAAAGGAAGGAAAAGACCTAATTGGTTAAAAAACACTCTTGAAGAAGTAGAAGGTCACACAACAAATCAAACTTTCAAGGAAAGCAGGAAACCAAAACGGTACTCAGGATATGCAGCATACATATGAAATCTCATTGAAGAAGAACCTTCTACCTTTGAAGAAGCATCCAAACATCAAGAATGGAAAGATGCAATGAATGAGGAGTACCAATCTATCATGAAGAATGGATTTTGAGAAATTATCCCAAGACCAGATGACAAATCAGTGATAACCTCTAAATGGTTATATAAAATCAAGCACGCTGCAGATGGAAGCATTGACAAACTCAAGGCAAGATTCGTGGCTCAAGGCTTCTCTCAGGAAGAAGGCATTGATTATGAAGAAACCTTTGCTCCCACAGCAAGGCACACCACAATCTGATCTCTGATATCTCTGCCAGCATCCATGGGATGGAAAGTACATCAAATGGATGTCAAAACAACATTTTTGAATGGTACCATAGATGAAGAAGTCTACATCGAACAACCATTGGGATATGATGTAAAGGATAGGAAGACTCATGTTTATAGATTAAAGAAGGCACTCTATGGCCTCAAGAAAGCTCCTAGGACATGGTATCCCAGAAGGGATGCATACTTGCAAAGATTGGGTTTCAAGAAAAGCACGACAGATGGAAACCTTTACATCAAAATACAAAATGATGAACTTGTCATCATACTCCTATATGTAGACAATCTTCTAATCATTGGAATCGAATAATGGATTCAAGAATGTAAGGAATTGTTGGAAGTTGAATTTGACATGAAGGATTTAGGACTCATGCACTATTTTTTGGGTCTAGAAGTTTGGCAAGAACCAAATGAAATATACCTGGGACGAGGAAAGCATGTGATCGAATTACTAAAGAAATTTGATATGATGGAATGCAAACCCAGACTACTCTGATGATCACAAACTTGAAGATGTTAAGAAACTCTGAATCCAGTTCAGTAAATCCTACTAAGTATAGAAAACTAGTAGGATGTCTGATGTATCTAGTGAATACTCTTCCAGACATATGTTTTGCAATAAACACTCTCAACCAATTTCGAATACAGTCAAGACATGATCATTAGATAGCTCCAAAACACATACTAAGATATCTACAAGGAACCATCCATTATTGCCTAAAGTATGAAAAGGGAAGAAACATCAATCTAGAAGGATTCGCTGATTCCAACTGGGGTGGAAGCAAGAAGGATGGAAGAAGAGCTATAGGAGGATGTTTCAGACTAGGATCCTCCTTGGTCTCTTGGATGAGAAAAAAATAAGAGATAGTGGCCTTAAGTAGTGTTGAAGCTAAGTACGTTGCAGCATGTGAAATAAGGAGGGAAGTGGTCTGGTGGAGACAGATGTTATCTAATTTGTTTGCAGGACCATTGGAAGCTATCGTCATACATTGTGATAATACCAGTTGTATAAGACTATCTGAGGACCCAGTAATTCATGGGAAAATGAAGCACATAAACAACAAATACCACTACATTCGAAAGTTGGTACAAGATGGTGTTTTTAAGCTGGAGTATATCCCCACTGATGATCAAACTATTGACATTCTGACGAAGTCTCTACCCAATAAAAAGCTTATGTATTTTAGAAATAAGCTTGGTTTGGTTGACATATCTTCCCTAAATGAGAGGGAGAGATAGACACATCATCTTTGTCTTCATTTTGAAGAAAGGATGGAGGATTGAGTTATTATATAGCATCTGATACTCTTTGAAGATGTGTGGGGCATCCAATATAAGAATAGGTAAAAGGACCGATATTCTTTGAGGGATGGGGACCCAAGATAAGAATGGTCCTAAAAGGTCATACTCAGTGAACACCTGGGTGGGTATGTACCTTGAGAGACAATGATGAAGATGTCTATCATCATCGGTCTCGCCAACATTGTGCTCTGATCTATTGAGAGATAGAGTTGTTAGTCAAGGCCTTGCTATGTGAAAATGTTGGTTATAATGATGCTATACAGACGGATTACTAGTTCAACTCTTTTTATGAGATCTCTTTAGTTTTGAATAACCTTGTACCATTTAATGAATACCTCCCTAGTTAAGAGGGAGTGTTGAAGAAAATGTAACTAGATTCAGTTTTCATTATGACTTGCAATTATAATATTATGAATAAAATTATTATTCCTTGCATCAAGGATTTGATGAGCAAGATGTGTTTACCATAGGTCAAAGACTTCTTCTTGATGTCTTTAGGATTTTATGTTTCATCATAAGTATTATGAAATACTTAAGGTCAAAGTTTTATGCTCCAAGACAAGTGTCACTATCCTCATGCAAAATCCACTCTACAAAAATGCAGTGATCTCCTTGATGATATGTTGGCCTAGATTCAAGACACTCATGCCATCTCAATGCACCATTGTTGACCCATATATATAAGGAGTAACGTGGAGTCAAATGGAATAATTTTTCAGATCAGTTCATATTACAGTCAGCAAAGAAAGGAATGCATACACAGTGAGCAGGGTATTATCTCGGAAGTCTGCCTATGATATATATACAGTGTGTCAATCTCTCGGAAGTATCTCGGAAATCTGTAGCGATTCACTATGATATATCTTGAAATTCATCGAAGGATTGTGTATATATATACACAGTGACTGCGTTCAATATAACTCTCTGGGGGCTTATCTTACCACTATTGTAACCAATGAAGAGTATGAAATAACATAATCAAAGAACAGTGGCAGCCGAGAGAAGAAGGTATCGAAGATTGTGACTGGACAGTGAAGACATAAGGAGAAGGAGTACAGTGATATCAAGACTGTGAATTGTAGACTAAACAGAGTAGAGGATAGTGACAAACATCTTGGAGGTAACCTTGTGTCTATTTTGTCAAGGGTATTGGTATTCATCATCTAAATATATATAAGAAGAGATTCAAGAGTTTTACTCTCAAGAGGAGATGTTTTTCACTGGCTTGGAGCCAACATCTTGTGTACTTGATCTGTTGTTGATCTTCCATTTTGATAATTGTTTGATGATTGAAGAACACACTAACATAACAAAGTTAATTGAAGAAGACAACACAAACTATTATCAATAAGTTTGTGAAGAATCACTATGCCATGAATTGCCTTAGATTCTTCAACAACTGGATCAATATGTGTCCCTTTTTCTTCAGTTTCTGGTAAAATTCTATTGAGTTTCTTGTCAAGACCTTCATTTTTTTGTTCTAATTTGTGCTTCATAGTTTTAAACTTCTTGACTTATGCAGATAATTTCTGACTATGATATTTTAAACGAGAAATTTCTTTGTTTTTATTGGAAGCCACTTTTTCAAGCTCTTTCTGTTTCTTTGATGGTGTTTTCATGTTCTCTTAAAGCATCAATTTTGAAATACCCTTGAAGTCTTTAGAGGAATGCATTATCGATTCTAACTTCATTATCATGTCCTCAAATGTGATCATCTTCTTCCTATAAGGAAATAACATTAGTTTTTCTCTATGTTTTTTTTGTCGTCCAAAAAAACTTCTATTATGTGATCAGGAAAATATAAAACACAAAACAGTTTTCAATGACTCTCCCAACTTCACTCTAACCAAATTTGTTGGCTAGGAGATTCGAAATATAGTGCATAAGATTTTTCCACTAAACCTTTATTTCTAAAGGACTAGACAACCATACATGCCAAACGAGAGACAAAATAAGCAGAAATCCTATGGACGACATATCAAGGTGGCAACTGAGGAGGATGCATGAGTGGAGCTAACATTAGGCCATGTCACTCATGCATATAGAAATCAATGTGTTCCATTCTAGCCTCAAGTTCATGCAATTGGTCATTAGTTTGTCGTTGGCTCCTTTGCACATTGGCCAGTTGTTGTAGTATCTCTATTTAGCTATACTGAATATCATTCATATACGCCACTAACTCGTTCTGGTCCTCATATCTGTGCTCTCTAAGGATATCCAGGTTGGCCTGGATTCTCCTCAATTGTTCAACTATTAATTCCAAGGTGATCAGTTGGTCCACATGACTTGGAGAGTGGCCAAGGTCTTGGGAAACTTTTCCCTCTCTATCCATGCTCACAGATTCTTCCACGATGGAAAAATTGTCTCTATTGGATCTTGTTGTGGTCTTCCCTTGCTAGTCACAACCTCTGTGGGCTCATACCCATTGCTAGGGTATACCTGCATACAAAACAATAACCCAGACCTAGACCACTACTCGATCAATAACACACTCAAAGTCTTCCACCTAACTCCTAAACTTCAGAACCAAAGGGACCCAGAACATACACTAATAGACCAACCCAAATGAAAGTGAAACATACCCCAATACTCGATGAACCTCGCAAAGGCAGGGGTGGTAGAATTCTCCACCAAACCCAAATAGTACTTCCAAGCGGCGTGAAGGTTTTTTGAATTTAATACAATTCCCCACCCTATTCAGTGCTCCCACACAAACATTGCTTTGCAACAAGCCTAGTGACTAATAGAATTTTCAAATTCAAAATAACGTCATACACAATTTAACAGCTCCAGGGAGAGCTAGACTAAAGGCACCACTGGACAATATGTAACAAGATGGGAATTTATAGTTGATTCGCCAAATTAATATAGATGTAATTTTCCTCGTTTCTTGTGGTTATAATGCTATTAATTTATTTCCCTTGGATACTCCATTTTAATTTAAATAATCTTAATATGTGATTGAAAAAATCTTATAGGAAAGTCTTCTTTCCTTCTGGGAATGATCTCCTTATGCTTTGTCTCACCCATTTTGAACATACTTGTTACTTTTTTTTAGAGGATATTTTTTATCGGGATCAAACTATTACACAATAGATCAATCTATGGATCCACACCTCATTCTATCTCTCATACTTTGTCTAGATTTCAGACTTTCTAGATTACAATCCATTTTCTCTCTTCAAAGATTGACTCCCTTTTGTGTTCGTCAAAGTTCATAATATTTCACCTTAAACTAGATATCTATAATTTATTTATCCTCCAAACAACACAATGTTTTTAAAAGAAAATGGTATTATTTTTATATACTCAGTACGATTCTTTTACACTATAAAATGTTACATTTAAAAATATATATATATATAACTCCTTTTATGGGAACTATTAAATATTTATTTATTTATTTTTTAAAAATAATAGATATAAAATATAATAATATTTTTCTTTTGAATTACTCTTTTTAAATTTTAACACCTCTTTTTACTTAAGTAAGTTGACCTTTTTTTTTAGGAGAAAAAAGCATAATGTATTATATTGAGTCAATATAAAAGACAAATGTACATATAGATGTAGTCCATACCTTGTCCATATTCAACAGATCATATGTCAGATGAATTGTATGGTAAGTAACATATATCTAGTGCATATAGGCAAAATAAAAGCATAGGTAACTGTATGCAAAAAATTCACCATATATGTTATGCACAAGTCCATATAAGCATAAAAGGAGGAGGATGTTCACAGATAGTCCGATAAGATCAAAAAGCAGCGGAGCCATAAATCATAGTCCAGGAGGCCATGATGTTGTCCAGGATGGACGAAACAGGAGCAGTTAAGTCATTGAAGATTCTAGCATTCCGCCACTTCCAAGTAGACCAGAGAAGAATAAGGATGAGAAAGCGTCGAGTCCCTCTTTGCCGACTCCACCAGATGAATGCTGCATGGGAAGAGTCAAAAACAATAAGTGGGAAAACAAAAGTATTTTCCAATACATACCAGAAGCGTTGGATAGATGGGCATTGGAAAAACATGTGCATATTTGTCTCTTCATCTGCTTCACACAATGTGCATCTGCTAGGACCATGCCAACATCGTTTCCTAAGGTTGTCCCATGTGAGGTTCTTGTTGTGGAATACCATCCACGCAAAGTGAATGTATTTGAGTGGACATCCTGCCTTCCAAAATACCATCGGAAAAATTATATGAGCATTTGAAATCCTGGGGAAGATCATATCTAGATATATGTCACGAACAGAAACAGGCTTCCGTGCATTGCAAAAGTCCATGTGAGTTGGTCCTCATTTCCATAACACTGTAAGCCACATCTGTATAGAGTATCTGTGATGGATTTCCAGATGCCATCCAATATATCCGGCAAGATGAGAGCTGTTCCGTCCTTCCAAATTGGTGAAGAGCCTTGCCAGTCTTCAATGAGTTTGTTCCATGTGAATATGTCCCGACGATGAAGATGTGTTGAAAGGTCCTCGGGGATGTAAATCTTGCCATGACCACATAATATGGGGTCAATACCAATGAGAACACGGCAACCAATGAATAACCTCCATCGCAATCGGGAAATGAAAAAAGGTTCAATCTTCCGTAAGCTGATTCATATAGCAGATCCCTGTCGAGGCCCGATAGCCCCAGTTCTGTACCAGAATTCTAATTCCTGCCTTTCATGTATTTCTGTCTGATAATGGTGCTCCATGGGCCATTACCAAATATGCTTCTCCATAAAGTGCGGCATAAGAGTGCGCGACCAAATTGACGCAAATCCTTTAAACCCAATCCGCCAAATTATTTTGGAATGGAGATAGCATCCATTTTGGCAAGATGGATTTTTCTATGTGCGGACGATCCTCCCCATATGAAATGAGCGGTGATCTTGTTTAATCGTTGAATGGTGCACGAGGGAAGGTAGAACAAATGAGCCCAGTATACAGATAGCTTAGACAAGACCGTTGTAGATAATATCACTCTGCCAGCCAATGATAGGGTCCTGAATTCCCATGACGAGATTTTTTTATAGTATCTCTCGATCAACCATTCCCAGTCTTTAGCAGAATAATTGTTTGTTTTAAGATGAAAACCCAAATATGTAATACCATTTTGGAGCGAGCATGTGATAACGCCAAACATGGCTACAATTCTATTAATCATATCCAAATTTGTCCCATTGTAGTAAATAGAGGATTTGGACTTGTTGATGATAAGTCCCGTGGCTTTTTGGAAATTTATGAGAATGTCGAATAGGCAGTTCCAAGATACTTGACATAACATAGCACGTAGGAGAACATCATCCACGAATAAGTTGTGTGATAAAGATATATACCTGCTGATCTTGATGGGCCGACATCGATGCTCATCCACTGCCTTGCTAATGTGCAAACTGAGGGTGTTCATGGCTAATATAAATATAATTGGAGCAAGTGGGCATCCCTGGCGGAGGCCTCTTTCAGCATGGAAATATGGGGATGGAATGCCATTGATATTAATGGCATAGTTAACGCTTTCAATACATGCCATAATCCAATTAATCATCTAGAGCCGCAATCCAATTTTCGCCAGAAGACATCTGATGTATCCCCAGTCTATACAATCATAGGCTTTTTGTAGGTCTATCTTTAGGATAGCGGCATCGATGTCCTTTGTGAACATGGAGTACATGCATTCCTGTGTATTGGCCACAGCGTCTAGGATGTTACGTCCCTTCAGAAAAGCATGCTGGTCTTTTGATAGGTGGGTAGCCAAGGTTCCCTTTATACGTTCAGCAATGATTTTAGATATAATCTTGAAAGATATGTTGCATAAGGAGATCGGTCTGAAATCATGAAATGTGTCCGCATCCCTCTCTTTTGGGATGAGTGCAATCAGAGTGGATGAAATGTGAGGATGTATGTGCCTGGTGAGTCGTGTGCCCTCAATCATCCGAATGAGATCATGCTTGATGATGTCAAAAAAATGAATAAAAAATTCTATAGTCCAGCCATCAGGACCAGGACATTTGTCTTTGCTGAATGCCTTAAGGATTCCATAGAGCTCTTTCTCAGTAACAGGCTGATATATAGATTCATTTGTAGCATCATCAAACATATTAGGAAACAATTCAATGCCCCATAGGATGTCTTGAATGGCGCTTCCCTTCCCCCTGTTGTATTGTTGCCTGAAATGATTTAGAGCAGCATTTGATATATCTTGTTGAGTATAGAGGAAACCTCTATTCCCGTCACTGATCCTCCATATAGCATTCTTTTCTTGTCTGTGATTGGCGTATTTATGAAAAAATTTAGTATTCTGGTCCCCTTCTTTGAGTCATAGTGCTCTGCTTTTTAGCCTCCGAGTGGATTCCTCCTGTCTAAGAAGATGAAGTTTGAGACGGGTGAGCTCTCCTATACGACGCCTCGATTCAAATGGGAGGGAATTGGATATGTGATCCAGTTCGCATTGGATTTTCTGTAGAGATAGTCGGTCCCGCTTCCTTTTTTCCTGTTGCCAAACCTTAACCTTAGATCGCACATATTCCATCCTCTCTCTGAAAGAGGGAGGAGAGGCGTGTTCATTGAGCACAGTGGACTTCCATGCATTTGATACAATGAGATTTAAAGTCGGATCTTCCAAGAAGGTCCGGTTGAATTTAAAAGGAAAATGCTGACTGAAACGCTTATGCCGCCATTGAACATATATGGGCCGGTGGTCCGATATGTATTCATTGCCAATTGTGAGATAGGGCATACCCATCGCATCGATAATGTCTGCATGGATAATAACTCGATCGATGCGTTTTGCAATATAAGCACGGCCGATCCTGCCATTGTCCCATGTGTGCGTCGAAACCGATGGAACAACATCAACAAAATTCCTGATTAATAGATGGTTCTTTATGAAATCAGCGAGCAGATCCATCTTCCTACCACCACCCCAACATTCATCAGGACTTAATGTGAAGTTTAAGTCACCCGCAATCATCAGGCTCTTAATGTCACATAGATCAGAAGAGAAGAACCTATCCTAGAATGGATATCTATGAAGGTATGGAGCATATGTGTTTAGTACATTGATGGGGTGAGTGTTTCCACGGAAAATAGCGGAGATCATAATGCCAGCAAAACATTTATATGCCTTGGCACGAATCCATTGCGGATCCCACAAGACAGCGAGCCCCCCAGAAAGACCAGTAGCATCAATAGCCACCAAATACCATGAAGGGAACATTTTATGGAAATATGAGATGGAAGATTGCCTGCAGTGCATAGTCTCTTGGATGAGAATAATTTCTGGCCGAGCAGTGAAGAAGATGTGTTTTAGTGCAAGAAATTTAGGACCTGCACCGAGCCCCCGAATATTCATGGATACAATATCCATCATTTTGATGATTGACCAGCCGCATCTGCTCTAAGGGGCTGAGACTAAGAAGAGGACATATCATATATAGGGACATCCACCAACGATAACTTGTGAACCCCACACTCAGGAATATTGGGTCTCCCTCTGAAATGATGAGTGCCTCCCCGGGATTTTTTCCGAACGGTGATTTTCTTTGCAGACGCCGGACTGATAATGGGGGAGGCACGTCCAGATGGCTTATGTATAGTGAGGGGCTCTAATTCCATGGATTTTTTATGGAGAAGGAGGTCGATGTCATTATCGAAAAGGTTAACAGGGGATGATGAAGGAAAGTTGGCGGGAGTGACAGCAGTGATAGGTTCCTTCCCCTTTGATGATGAAGGATGGATGGCATGAGAGGGGGAGGAGGATGAAATAAATATGGGGAGAGAGCCCAATGAAAGGTATTTGAGTTGAATTGGAGAGGGGGAGCGAATAGCAAGGCCGTCCCTCAGCTCCGGGATAGAGTCACATGGGTGGAAAGATGGTATCGCCGGTGTGGGACAGTCATGTGTATCCCGCCCCTCGTCATTCCTGACAGGTGATGCAGATGGAAGCCTCTCAGATTGACTCAGAGAGATTGTCGAGGGACGAAAAGAGTCAATCGGCTGCGTCCTGTGTAACTGTTCTGATGTGGGAAAACTCAAAGATGAAGACTTCTTATGATGAGAAAATCTGTGTTTGAGAGCAGACTTCCGAGGACAATTATTGATAAGATGGCCAGTCCTGTGACATGCGTCACAGTGAAAAGGGATACCCCAGAAATCCAAACGCAGGGAAATCCTCAAGCCACGCTAAGAAATCTCAATATGTTCCAAGTATCTGCCCCTGTAGGCTCGTTCAATAAGGATCCATGCAATCCTCTTATCTTTCTTGCGCGATACACCATGGATCAACATATATAAACCGTCCGATAGAATTTCCAATGATCTCAAGAATCTCTTTGGACCACATCTCCAAAGGCAGATTCGAGAGTTTTACCCATATCAGGTTATGAGATGGAGTATTTTTTAATGGGTTGTAACCAATTTACCAACGGTGGAGGGCAAGAAAACTCCTTTTATAGACCCATGGACCCCGAAGGATAGCATCAGTATCGGCAGCATTGAGGAAATGGAAGCAGTACCAGTCCTTCATGAGATGGGAAATTATGGGTGTGTACCCAATCACCAGCTTCCAATGAGCCGCAATCCATTTCTGCATCTCCTCATCACACATCTCGGGAAAATGCCAGTGGCCAATTAAAGCAAGATTCTGAAGACTGTCAATTCTCTCAGAGAGATGTGGATTATCCAGGTCAATGGCAGGAGGGGGGGCCGAAGACTTGGCCGGAATCCGTGTTTTGTTGTATTGAATATGGGACCCGGAAGTGCCATGGTGAAACTGAGCCCGCGAGGATCCCACGCCCGGGGCGACAAGAGAGACATGTATGGACGGGTGGATAGCCGATCGGTCCATGGTGGATCTCCATCCATCCACGTGTCTATCCGAAGCCCATGACTTCTCGGCCATAATCGTGACCTGTATCATCGCCTCCGTGGCAGATGAGTCAGACGCACCGGCCATCCAAGATGACGAAAGCAGAATAGGGAAGATAAATGGTCGGGACGTTTATCAAGAAGGGATATATTCGAGCAAGAAAGGAGTATAAGGAAAAATAAAAAGGATGTCAAAGGTTCAGAGAGAGATAAAGCCTGGATAATAAAACCCAGATAGGAAATAACACATCGATCATGTACATCCGTATGGAGAAATATACGGCCGCGAAGACTCGAGAAGAAAAGAATGGGCCGACACTGACAATACGCATCAGTTACAAGGCATAGTGGACAGTAGAACAAATATCAATGAAAAAAGATGACGATATACTGCCGGCAAATAGACCCATATATGGAAGAATCTAGATGTACAATACACCATCAGCCTCCATAAGGACAAATGAGGATGACGGATCCAATCCCAAAAGATAGATAACATTAATGGACAACTAGGCATTAAAAATTCTGGCCTCCGGAAAAAAACTACGTGACGGGAAAGATGTCGACGGTGAGAAATGGAGAAGGGTCAAAACCAGGAAGGGTGCAGAGCCGAGACTGAGCCGAAGAAAAACAGCGAGGAGGAGGGAGCCCCCTGACAGTCAATGCAGCAGCAGTAAATTTTAATAATACACCACCAAGCCCCAATTTTGAAACGAATGTCAGAACACGGCTTGTATACGCGAATGAAGCCTCTAATATATTGGTAAACAGCAGAAAGCATATTAACAGAAATGGGTCAAGCCCCTCCAGACAATGTAGGAAAAAAGGATGCCCAAAAATATGATTACCAGGATGTTCAGGAGCCTAAAAGCCGCTAAAACATAACCGAACCATATAGAAACCATGACCATATGAGAGCAACTGGATAGAATCATAATATACCGTAGAATCAAAAGTAGATATCATAATCTAACTATGCATGGAATCTTCAAATGGAAGAACCAAAAAACTTATCCTGGGAACATTATATTGATGGAAAAAAGGTAAGCTATCAGAGTGTGAGTCTTATAGATGAGCACCCATATAACATACATTCAATAGGGAAATATGATAACATACCCGTAGCTGGATATCGACGTGCCGAGGAAGAAATGATCTTCTACCACCAGCGAAAACTAAACCAAGAAAAGCAGGTAGGAATAGATAGGGTACCAGGAGCACCGAAGCACATGGATCTCACGATGAAGAACCAGAAGATGTTTGGACCCTGCGCCAATAGGCACAAGGGAGAACAGAAGAAAACTGAGTTCTATGGAGAAGCTCGGTATTTGTAAGATGGAGGCCAAGATAGGGTGTATGAGGTACATGTCTGTGGAGGGAATGGCATGTAATACAAGAAACGACAGATAGGCACGTCGAAGTAGATGGTAATCACAAAATCAGCAGGTGGATACAGGACTTACCCGTAGTGGATGAAAGCAAATAGGATGACTCCATAGATGTTATGCCTTGATTGGTAGCTTAAACATAAGCCGCGCCCTGGTTGGTTACTGGAACAGCAGCTTCCTCGGCGTCGTCTCTGTCTTTGCAAAATTATAGGGCCGAAGTAAGTAAGTTGACCTTACCCTTTGTATATTTTAATATTCATTCTATACAGTTTGATTCCTAACCAAATTAAAGAGACTCATATCAATGGTCATGGTGAATCTCTATTAGACGTGCTCTTAATGGCAGTAGCAAATTTATCTTTGACTTGTGTGAATTAGATGGTGTAACCAATTCAATTCTGACCTATATGGAAGACCTTGCCTGAACAATGTACGAATTGAGTGAATCATGGATAGAAAAGCGATGGCGACATACAATGAGAGGGTTGCATTGTGAATTGGAGGACAACAGAGCAACAACATATTGATCTGCGAAACTTGGCATGAGTTTATTCCATTAACCCATTGTCAATTCTCAGTCGATTTTGTAAAACCCTTGAAAAACCATGTGAAAGCTTGTTCTGGGGATTGGCAGCTAGTTATTGGATATTTATTTAGTGGGTTTGAATCTAGCACACCATGAATTTAGCGACTTTCTTTTCACACGAACATCTGGAATCTAGTGGAAATCTCTGATTCGTGGGCGTAACTTTAAGCAAAGCCCTTCATACTAGGGAGATAGGTTGCCCAGATATGGTTGTGCAATATACTTTTTTGTTTCTTTTATATATTATATATATTATATATCATTGGGCAACTCAATTATCATACCTATGTTTCTCTAAAATCTATAAATGTATGTATGTATGTATGTATAAATATATATATATTTATATAATATATAATTATATTATATTTGGAAAACTCAATTACTAATCTTTTTTAGAAGTTTGTGTAAACCATCAAAGTTCAAGCTTTCAAATCCCTTGATTAAAACTACAACAGATAGAAGAAAAACTAAAAAAACAAATCTATATTCCTTTTTATACTAATCACTATTTTTTTTTAAATTAATTTTTGATAGATTATATATATATATATATATATTATATATATATATATATATATTAAATAAATATATATATATATATATATATATATATATATTCGTTATTTTTCTTTTCTTTTCTTTTTAGATGGGCGCAAGTCTAAGTGTAAACGATAATGGAGAAACTCCAAGAAAACATTGTGTTCCTAAAAGGCTCAATTTCAATGGTAATGAACTTCATGAAAGATTAATGGCCAAAGGTCAGACCAAACTAGCTTTGATACCAATATAATGAACAAAGTTCATTTATGGACATCAAAGAGTCCAAGATTTTTGGAATAATTAAAAGAATCCATTTTTGGTTATAAATAGTATAAAGTATAAATGTATGAATCAAGAATATATGGGTGGCTAAAAATGAGCGCCTTACTTATATACTAGGCAAAGCGCCCCTTCACAAATAATAATTCCTTTTAGGACATGTTTGTATTGTAAAGGTTTTGAGTCTTATTGTTGAATGACCTTGAACGTTGAATGATATCTCACCTTTTATCTATAAGATAGAGAATGAAGTACTTAGTTACATGGAAAAATAATTATAATTTTTATATATGATTTATTGTAAAAATTTTGAGCCTTATTAACACTTGAACCCAGGATGATCTTATCATTATAGAGGATAGATATTAGTTTTATATAATAATAACATATATATTAATATATTATTTATTATAATATAAATATATTTATACTCTTAATTATTGTAAATAGTATTATTATTAAAAAAATGCTAATTCACTTAAATGTTTTCCTCGTAATAAATGAATGAATTTGTTCAATAGTAAAGTGATTTTACTTTATTTATACTTTCCCATACCAATTGAAATAATTTTATTATTTTATTCAATATAATATACCATGTAACAAGTTTAAATCAATTTAATAATATTTATTCAAAATAATTATCAGTTAAATATGCACAAATTCATTATAATACAAATATTTAAAAAAATAAAATAATGAAATTAAAGTTTCGCATTTATTTTATTTTAGTGACTATATATATATATTATTATTTTATAAAGTTAAAATTTTAAAGGATTGCTTAGGAAATATGATTAATAAGCTAATCTAGATATATGACATAACCAAAACACTACCGGATATTATTATATAAATATTAAAAAAAATTGATGTTAAATTTTAATAAGATTGAAATCAATTCAAATATATATATATAAAGAAAAGAAAATTATATTATATTGTATTATGAAAGCTTATTCAAAGAAATATAATCATTTACCAATTGAAATTTGAATAAGAAAACAAAAATACTTGGTAAACCAAAACATGAAATCTAATGATAGATATTATATATTCTAACATATCTCATAATCATTTTATTTCTTTTAACACCTATCCCCTTTTGTCTATATTGATTTATTAAAGTATATGCAACTTGACCTATGTATGAAATCTACAATTTTAAATGCTATGATTTGTGGCAGACTCTCTAACAAAATGATCGACTTTAATGTGTTTGGTTTTAATATGATAAGCATGATATTTTTTTTAAAGTGGGTGATATTTATTGGCACAATATAATGGTATGGCTATATATCTTACCATCTAAATTGTTGCATATGAATATGTAATTTTTACTGTGCAATCTATTAGTTTAAATGATATTAATATAATAGATTGATTCTTATTATTCCAAGAAATTATTGTGGATTTAAGATTGAATATAGTATGATAATGATTTTATGTTTTTTTAGACACAACTTGCTTAATTAAAATCAAATAATTTAAAATTATGAGTCTATAGATGTTATATGCCAAATTGGATGATTCCTATAGGAAAGCCTATGGGATGCTTCTCAACATTCATAGATGACATCTCTAATAAACGAGTAGCATAGACTAGTGCATCTCCCTCAAGTTTGTTGGAAAAATCTATAGAAAGAGAGAGAGAGAGAAACCAACAAACTCCAATTTGAAATAGTCCATTCAAACAAGTTGAGTTAACTCTCTTGGTTACTATATAATATATATATATATATATATTAACAAAATGATCCACTTTAATGTGTTTGGTTTGAACATGATAAACATGATTTTTGTCAAATTGGAAGATACTTTAATTGACACGATATAAGGGTATGACTAGCTTTGTTACATTTTTTTAAGAGTCTTCTTCTCCAAATTGTTTCATATGATTATGTAATTTTTATTTTGCAACCCATTAGTTTGAATGATATTAATATAATAGATTGATTCTTAATATTCCAAGAAATTATTGTGGATTTAAAATTGAACATAGTATGATGATGATTTTATGCTTTTTCAGACACAACTTGCTTAATTAAAATCAAAAAAATCAAATAATTTAAAATTATGAAGCTAGAAATGCTATATGCCAAATTGGATGATTCCTATAGGAAAACCTAAGGGATGCTTCTCCGCATTCATAGATGGCATCTCTAGTAAACCAGTTAGCATAGACTCATGCATATCACTTAGGCTTGTTGGCAAAATATTAGCATATATATATATATATATATAGAGAGAGAGAGAGAGAGAGAGAGAGAGAGAGAGAGAGAGAGAGAGAGAGAGAGGAACCAACAAACTCCAATTGTTGCATATGACTATGTAATTTTTACTTTGCAACCCATTACTTTGAGTGACATTAATATAGTAGATTGATTCTTAATATTCCAAGAAATTATTGTGTATTTAAGATTGAATATAGTATGATGATGATTTTATGTTTTTTTAGACACAACTTGCTTAATTAAAATAAAAAAATTAAATAATTTATATTTATGAGCTTATAAATGTTGTATGCTAAATTGGATGGTTCCTATAAGAAAATCTAAGGGATGTGTTGGGTGATTTAATTGTGAGTTAAATCTTTGTCACTAAATTGTCAACCTGAGGTTCGTGAACTGATAAGGTGTACATGTACTATATGTACTAGGTGATTATTTCTTAGAATAGATTAATCTAATGCAAGAAGCTTGAAACTGATTACAAATTAAATTAAATCAATCCAAACCAAACATAAAGAAATTGAATAAATCTTAACAAAACAACATGAATCAAAATAACATGAAAGAAACTAAACTAAACTTGCATAAATGAAACCACACTTGCTTGAAATGAAAATCACACTTGTTAAATTGAAAATCACACTTGCTTAAACTTAAAATCACACTTTCTAAATTGAAAATCACACTTGCTTAAAATGAAAATCACACCTGATGAATTGAAAATCACACTGGCTTAAAATGAAAATAAATGAAATAACATAATCACACAATGTTACCAATATTTACAACAAATGAAAAAGGTGTGCAAACTGTGGTTGATGGGGGTCCTCCACTCCTCAGCAAGCACACGAATGATTATCAAAGTTTGAAAATCAAAGCAGCAATATGTATTCCATAAAATGAAGTTGGAGAAAAGCTCCAAAGATATTACAAAAATTCAACTCTCTTTATCTCTATACTCACTTTACAAATTACATATCTTGTATGGATCTTGGAACCCTTTTGTATGAGGGATACACTCCTATTTATACAAAAAAATTAAGATAACAAATCAATAAATATGGATCCACAAATCTCTCCCAGATCCATAATGATCTCTTATGGTTACAACCAATCACCTAAAAATATGAGATACAAATCCTCTCAAAATTTTCTCCTAGTTTTGATAGGAGACACATATCAAAACATCCAAGATTTTATCCTTTGAATGTGGTTAGTCAATGATCCAAATCTTCTACAATTATTCCACGAATCTTCATGAGTTGGAATTAAAATTCGAATTTGTGGTTGAGTGGCCAAATAATACTCTTTTAGAATCTTTAAATAGGCCTACAATATCATAAAACTCATACCACTTTTAGATATATATGAAAAAATGTTAATTTCCTAATATTTAATCATAAATTCTCTTAAAATACTTAGAATAAATGACTTGGAAAATAATAATGATAAACCCATATGATCATGACAATGGTTATTAATGTAAGGTTATGGAGCTACAAAATATGGTAAAGAGTTTTGGAATATGGTAAGATGATGGAAATGAGGGTAAAAGAGGATGACATTTTGAAGGCCCAACATTTCCCCTAACTGAAGATGTTGCATGTCCTCATGCAATTTTGCATTGATTCCCTTAATAATAAGTTGATATTCTTGAAATGTTTTGCTCATATATGAACTTTGGATTTGTATTGATTCTCTTTTAACATTGCATAATCATATCATTTGATAACTTTATTTTCTTTGCAAAATGTGCTTGGAAAGACATTTGATTGCAACATATTTTTTATGGTTGGTTATTGTGTGACAACCAAAAATTTATCAGTATTGGTTCTTGTGTAACAATACTTTTCTTATTTGTGTTGCATCAAAATACTTGAAAACATTGAGAATTCATTTTTAAGGCCTCATAGTGGTTTTCAATCATTTAATGTGTTTATCAATTGATCATTGCAAACCATATAAACTTTTGGAATCAAAATGCAATAATAGTTGATTGGGAAAAATATGTTGGTTAGGATGAAATGAAATGTGACATGTGAATATGAATCGATATTCCTTCCCCCCAACTAAAGGCGTTTTTAGTTTTTGGAAAATGATAAAGGGAATATAAGTGTGGTGAGGGATTTTCCAAAATCACAATTTCATCATTTAAGGAATTACATGATTAAAGATTGGAAAACAACATACCTTCACCTACCTGAAAAGTGAACAAGCCTTATATATAGAAGAGTGTGGTTGTTGCTGCTCAATCATGGAATGTGAAGTAAAAGAATCATGTATGATTCTTATTTATCTTAGTTGTATGAATAGAGGACGAATCTAATCTGAAATTGGAATCTTTATTTCTACGGCTGCTGAATTCTGAGTTGAGTCCTACTGAAAGCTACTGAAATCATATAATCTTCATTCATTCCCACTCAGTGGATTAATTATTATCTATGTTAATATATGTGTCGATGTCGAACATAGAAAATAAATTGTTGGATTATTGGTCATTAATGAATTCCATTAACCAACACGAAACCACTCATGATCCAGACTTAAACAAGAACGCAACAAATTGCAGAGATAAACATATACACAAAGATGCAGCGGAAATAATACTTCATTTCATTAATGGAAAATACTGAAATATCCTTACAACCAGAAATGGAAATAAACCAACTAGGGCGATGGTAGCTTATCTCTGAGAAGAGATGTGTGGCTACATGCCTCTGAACTGTGT
>APFE030072969.1:0-27501 GCA_000404065.3 Pinus taeda
GCCACAGAAGGCGCAGTGCGGAGACGCCACAGAAGGCGCAGTGCGGAGGCGCCACAGGAGACGCCACAAAGGCGCCACTGAAGGCGCAGTGCGGAGGCGCCACAGGAGACGCCACAAAGGCGCCACTGAAGGCGCAGTGCGGAGGCACCACAGAAGGCGTAGCTGCGGAGGTGCGCGGCGCCACAGAAGGTGAAGTGCGTAGCGACGCAGGCCATAGAAAAGGAAATTGCGTATCTATCTTAAGATCTTTTGTTGACTGATTTTTTTGTTGATAAGGTGTTCTGGGTTTAGTTTACTGTTATTGTGGATCTGGTTATCTGGGTGACTTACTGGTACTTGATGACCATTTGATGTTTATGGATCCAGTTTGAAAATTTATGAAAAGTGGTCCTTGAAAGAAAAGAAGTAGGGGGTTGTAGCTCCCTTCCAGGAGAGACTGGAAAACGAGAGAGAGTTGTAGCTCTCTGCAGGTTGCAGCCTGCGTACTGGTAAAGGACTGCACCAGTACAAGACCATTGTAAAAGGAGTTTCTAATTTGAAAGAAGATAGAGACATATTGCAGCAGGTGGTTTTCACCCACATTGGGTTTCCACCTTATATCTGGTGTTCTTTGATGTGACTGTCTGTTTTCCTTGCTCATTATTTTATGGTACTGATATGCAAAAATAATTCAAAGTGTAAATAAGGAAGATTTGTTAAAAGAACTAGATAATACTGATTCACCCCCCCTCTCAGTATTATTTTCAACAAGTGGGACTAGCAGCTCTGAATGGACACTAGATTTCCCGATAACAACCATGCAAACACCTGAAAACTCTCTTCATTGTTGTCCAATGCTCCTTCCCTAGTTTTGACATAAACCTACTCATTACTCCAACTACATGTGCAATGTCTGGTCTAATACAAACCATTGCATACATCAGGCTACTGATTACACTTGTGTATGGAACACGGGTCATGTCCTCTTCCTCTTCTTACGTCTTTGGACATTGTTTAGCAGATAAATTTACACCTACAGGAATAAGAACCTTCACTAGTTTACTATCCTGCATATTAAACCTCTGTAGTATTGTTCCGACATACTTCCTCTTGTTTAACCAAAGCTTCCTCTTTGCTCAATCACGTTTAATTTCCATGCCCAAAATATATTATGCAGCAACAAGATCCTTCATGTTGAATTTGGAGGACAATTGGGTCTTCAAATCCTGGATAATTTCTTTGTCATTTCCAATCAGCAACATACCACCCACATACAAGACTAGATAAATAAAATGGTCGCCAATTAATTTGAAATATACACAATGATCTGCTTTGCTTCTGGTGAAGCCAAGTCCCCACATAAATGTATAAAATTTCTGATACCACATCCTTGGTGACTGTATTAACCCATACAGAGACTTTGTTTAACTTTCATACCAATTCTTTCTTTCCCTTCAACGTAAAGCATCAAGTTGCTTCAAGTAGATATCTTCTTCTAGATCCCTGTGAAGAAATGTTATCTTCACATCCATCTGTTCTACCTCAAAATCAAAAGCAACAACAACAGATAAAAGTAACCTAATAGAATCTACCTTGGCAACAAGAAAAAAAATACCAAAATCAATTCCCAACACTTGGGAATAACCTTTTTCTACCAACTGATATTTGTATTTCTCCACCTTGCCTTTTTCATTCATCTTCTTCTTAAACGTCCATTTGCCTCCAATGGGTTTCCTTCCAGTTGGCAACTCCACCAGATCCCAAGCCTCATTTTTGTCCAAAGATGTCATTTCATCAACCATGGCCTCTTTCCAGAGTTTTCCATCCTCTGAATCTACTACCTCCCTGATAGTTCTAGGATCATCATCAATAATAGATAAAGCAAAATTTGAACAGAAATCAGATGGACTATATCTTTCTAGTTTCCTTTTTTCTCGAATTTATCTTCTCACAGCTAGATTTTGTGGGTCTTCATCTTCTCATTCCTATCCTATTGTAGAGTTTGATTCTTCCTCCTTTAGCTCAAACTCTATCTTCTCAAGTTCCTTTGGTAGGACTTCATGTTTAATAACATATTTCACCTATCTAAACACCACGTCTCAGTTGTACACAACCTTCCTTGTTTCTAGGTTCCAAAGCTTATAACCTTTTAAACCATCATTATACCCAATAAATATGCACCTTTTAAATTTACTATCCAACTTGGTTCTTTTCTCCTTTGGAACATGTACATATGCATCACAACCAAATACCCTCAGATGTGAAAGAGAGGGTTTCTTACAATTCCCTACCTCATGTGGAGTCTTATTCTCCAACGTTGATGAAGGTGATCTATTAACTAAGTAACATGTAGTCTCTACCGCCTCTGCCCAGAATTCATGTCCTAACCTGACACCACTAAGCATGCTTCTTGCCTTTTCCATCAATGTCCTGTTTATTCTTTCTGCAACTCCATTTTGATGAGGTGTCTATAGAGTAGTCTTGTACCATGTTATACCACACTTCTTACAAAACTCTTCAAATTCCTTCTTGCAAAACTCTCCACCATTATCTGCCCTCAACACCTTTATCTTTTCACTATCGGGTTTTCCACCAGCGCCTTAAATTCTTTAAACCTGTCAAAGACTTCACATTTCTTCCTGAGGAAAATATCCATGTATTTCTTGATAAGTCATCTATAAATTATACATAATACACAGACTTACCCAGTGATTGAACCGACACAGGTCTAAACACATCATTGTGCACAAGCTCTAATATCCCTTTCACCCTCCTAGCACCAGAGGGGAAAGTCACCCGATTTTGCTTCCCATATACATAATGTTCACAGAAATTGAAATCCAGAGAGAAATTAGACATACCTTATACCATACAATTACCATGAAGTATTCAAAGGCCCTTCTCTCTGATATTTCCAAGCCTTTGATGCCATAGCATGGTATTTTCTTGAGAGGCCACTAGATTTTATGCTCCATTTTCAGGGACCACAAAATTATTGCACCCATCAATAATAGTACTACCGAAAAGCTTGTACAGAGTTTAGATCCAAACTCCCTGCATCAATAATAGTGCTCTTGGAACCATCTTGGGCATATCTTTCTTGAATGTTATTTTTACACCTGCATCATCCATCTTACTTATAGTAATTAGATTTCTAGCCAATGCAGGAATATGAATACCACTCGAAAGTGTTATAATCCTTCCACCTTACAACTTAGCTTTTCTTTTCCACATTTGACGATTCCAGCCTTACTATCATCCCCTAAAAATACATCACCACCATCATATTACTCATACTCGTAGAACCACTCCCTATGGGGAGTGAAGTGAAAGGATGCACCTGAGTCAATCAACCATGCCTCATGATCTACATCTATACTTGAAGAAGAAGCCAAGTACACATCCCCACCTTCATCTAAGGTAGTTTTCACCGCTACAGAAGGAGCATCATCAAATCCCTTTCCTTTCTCAAGAGCTTTAGATCTGCAATCCTTTTTGTAGTCCCCTTCCTTTCTGCATTTCCAACATACCTTTACAGGTTTTCCTGGAGGTTTATATCTCCCTCTAGATTTAGATCTCCAACTCGAGGACTTACTTTTGTTTTTGTACTGGGAACGTCCTCATACAGACAAGGCATCTCCATTCTGTCTTTCCATATGTTTCCGTCTCATCTCCTCTAATAGCAAGGATGAGACTATTTCATCATACTTCAAGGTAGTTATATTCCTACATATTTCAACAACCAGACAATCCCACAAATTTGGTAGAGAACACAACAAATTGATGCACTTATCTTCATCTAAAATTTTAATATCAACATATAACAACTGGCTTACCATGGTATTAAAGGTGTTCAAATGCTCTGTCACTGAGTCTCCATCCTTCATCTCTAGGTTATATATATTTTTCCGCAGGAACAATTTGTTCACCAGAGACTTGGATTGGTACAAAGCCCCTAACTTGACCCATAAATCCTTTGTCGTATCTTCCCCTGATACATTTAGCAATACTAAATTTGAGATACACAACCATATTGTGCTCTTTTCCTTCTGATCCAACTTCACTCAGTATTTTGTTGTCATTATCGTTGGTTTAGTACTCGGATCTACTGTGATCCACTGATCTTTATCCACCAACAAATCCTCCATCTTGAGCTTCCACAACTCAAAACTTTGTCCATTAAATTTCTCAATATCTATTTTTCCACTGCTCACCATCTTCTTTCACCGCAATAATTGATCCCGCAAATCTCCCACTGAACAGGGTCTACCACAGGCATGAGCAAAACCCCTCAACAGCAAAGGCGTCCCCTTGAAGCTGAAACAACTTTGATACCAAATGTAGGTTTTAGCCCTGTACATAAATTCCCTGCAAATGAATTCTTAAAAAATAAAAAATATACAATGGTGAAAAACACAAAACAAATACACAAATATTTTCCCCTGGATCCCAAAACCGAGACTACCAGATTGATTTTTCATTAAGTTCCTTTCAATTTTACAATACATATATGCATGCCAAAGCATTCATAAAATCTAATCCATGAAACTTGGATTATAACATAATCATAGTTCCCTTAATCGGATCTATAAAATACCATGGGCAGAAAACCATCATGCCCAAAACCATAGGTAGGTCCACCCACCTAATATAGGGTTAAACAAATTAGCGAGGCACTGCCTCGGACCTTATGCAAGGGAGCTATCGCCCCCTAAAACCCCCTAATAGGGGGGACTACCCCCCGTGACCCCCCTTCTACGCACGGCGCAATGAACAGGGGGGTCTATCACTGCCCTTGTGACCCCCCACACGTGCAACTAGTTGAGGAAAGAATATAACACACACCCAATAGATAATTGTCTCCTTTCCCATCAGATAGTGTTTCCACTTCCTCAAAACTTGCACTAAGGCATAGAGCTCCTTGTCATAGGTAGTGTAGTTAATAATTTTCCCATGAAATACTTCATAATGGTAACATACAAGCCTTCCTCCTTACATAAAGACCACTTCCATATCATACCCACTCACATCTATCTCCACTTTGAAGGGTTGTTGCAATTTTGGTAATTCCAGAACTAGTGCTTGACTTATAGTATTCTTTAACTCCTCAAAGGCCCTCTATTGACCCTTTCCCCACTGGAAACTCTTTCCACTTCCTATTATAACATGGGGTTGTGTCGCTACTAATGAAAATGAGGCTATGAATTTGATCAAGTATTGTGCTACCCCAACGAAACTCCTAACCTTAGAAACATTAGTAGGAACTAGCCACTTCAAGATGGCCGCCATCTTGGCAGGATTTATCTTCAGCTCTCATCCATCTATAAAATCCCATATACACCTAACACTATTGTTCAAACTCACACTTGTTGATATTTTCCAGTAGTTGACTCTGTTTTAATGTCTCTAGCACCCACGTAAAATGTGAGTGTGCTCATGCTAGGTAGGATTGTATACCAATATATCATCCAAATAGATAATAACAAATGAATCTCTAAAAGGGCACAATATATCATTCATTAACCTCATAAATGTAGTTGGTGCATTGCATAGGCCAAATTCCATGACTAACCACTCATACAAACTTTTTTTGAGTTTGAAGGTAGCATTCCAGGTATCATCTTCTCTCACTCAAACTTGGTGATATCCACTTTAATTCTATCATAGCAAAACATTTTTCTTGTTGCAATTGATCCAAAATATCATCTATCCTGGGTAGGTGCTACTTGTTCTTGAGTGTTATGTTTAATTCCCTATAATAAATATACATCTACCAAGTCCCATCCTTTTTTGGCACAATGATGATGGATGACTCACATGGTGAGGTACTCAATTGAATGAAACCCTATTCTAGTAATTGTTGTGACTATTTATTTCCCTCACGTGATTCTATAACAAACTTCCTATACAACCCAATGTTTGAAAATGGTGAGTCCAGTAATAGATGGTCTCGTGCTCCACTTCCCTCTTTGGCGATATCCATTTAGGCTCTCAGAACAAATCCATGTATTCTTGTAAGAACCCTTCCGGTTGATTTTTTTGTTTATTAGTACACCCCTCTAGCTATGATTTTGATTTCACTGGATCTTCTATAGACTGGTTTTCTCTTATGTATAGTAAAATACACTTCTTGCTAAAATTGATCATTTTCTTGGCTTGGCTGGCACTTACCAACAAAATTTTCAACTTTCCCTTGTGTGTGTTGATGGGGAAGGATTTTCCATCCTTGATGAGGAAGTATTAGTTGTATCTCTACATGAAAATTGTATCACTCATGTACATATATGTGCTTCCAAATACCACTCCAAACACATCAAGGGGAACTACATCTAGTTCTACTTCATCAATAAAATCAAGATTAATAGCAAATCTATTTTTGCACAATTTGTTTATCTTTATTTATGCATCCTTATTTACCCATCCCAATGGATATTGTCTTGGATGATCATGAACTTCCAATCCCAATTTATTGACCATCTTTGCAACAATGAGACTTTTATGTGATCTTGAATCAAACAAAGAATCAATATTTGTCTTCTTGACTTGTATCTCTATATGGAAGAGTTTGGTATTTTTGTTCTCCTCCTACTGTTTAAGGATACTTAGATTCACCTCCTTCTACACCAATGTAAAAACCATATTCTCATTCATGTTCGATCTACTTTCAATCTGGCTACTTGAATTAGCAGCCATGATTTTCTTCTTCTATGAATCTTCCTTTATGTTCTTCATGTTAAGGTCTGGATGCAACTTCCAACACTTAATTTCCTTTGTATGACCATCAATCTTACAGTAGTTGCAATGGTCATTGGGATATTTGAATTAGTGTGTTATGGTTGTTGTTTTCTTGTATTTCCCCCATTTCCACTTCTTCTTCCCCTCCTTAGGATTATCCTGGTGCTCCTTCTATTTCGACCCACTTGATTTCCCTATCTTCTGGCCTATGTTCTCCAAGTATTGTGCATGTACACAAGCCTCATTCACTAATATTGGTTTGAATAGAATCACTTGCTTACAAAACTAGATGCGCAGACCCCCCACATACTTCAGGAGTACATTTGGATTATTTAGGGAGATACACAACATTATTTCCATATTTCTAAATTATATGATGCACTCTTGTACACTACCCCTGATCTACCTAAATTAATGCCATTGGATCCATTGGTCCTCTACATGTTCAATAGGGAATTGTGACTTTATGAAGGTTTTTAAATCCTCCCACTTAATCACTACAGGATCTCCTTGCAACCTCAAGGTCTTTATGTTGCTTTCCCACCTAGTCAAGGCATGGCCCTCTAATTTTAGCCAAGAAAATGAAATCTTATGGTATTCCTCTATATGATGAAGACTAAAATAAACTTATAATTGTTGTAACTTGTGATTTAGCTTAAAAGTGTCAATGTCACCTTGATACATCTTGTTGTAGAACTTCTCTTCAATTTTGAATAGGGACTATGAATGGTTCACAACACTCGAGTTGGCTCAGCTCTTTTTAGATTCTTTCTCAAATACCCCTTTTTGTTCTTCCTAATCTATGAATTTCCTCTTCGATCTAATCTTCATGTTTGAACCTCCATCTTTTGTGAATATACTGAGCTTATTTATCAAGGCCACCATGAGGAGGATGGCATTATATATATATATATATATATATATATATATATATATATATATATAATATATGTATTATGTATATGTATATGTATATGTATATGTATATGTATATGTATATGTATATGTATATGTATATGTATATGTATATGTTATGTAATATGTATATGTATATGTATAGTATTAATGATAGTATATGTATATGTATATGTATATGTATACATATACTACATACATAACATACATAACATACATACATACATACATACAATACATATATATATATATATATATATATATATATATATATATATAATATATATGAATTGTGCTTCCACCACACAAAACCTCTCCTCTGTGGGGATCTTGAGTGGTTATTCACAATTCATTGCCCACGACCAGGTTTTTGTGACTTTAATATTAATTGGTATGGATCCTTTTCAAATCCCCACTATATACCCAAATAATCCTACTCTTATACCAATACGATCCAACTTTTGTGGATATTACACTAGTCAATTTATCACAATAGATCTACTAAAATATATTATAAAATATGAAATCTATACTATGTGGGTTTATTTATCCATAGATTTCTAGATATATTAATTATTGTTTATTGTATATGCATGCATAATTTAATTATGTAGAAAATAAAAAATAATGAAATAAAAACTCACAAACCGCAATTGACACAAGATATATCCTAGGAAACTATTTGGAGAGAAAACCCAGTTGGAAGGTGAGGTTGCTCTACTCTATTTCTCTAAATGGAAAATGGATGCAAGTAAAAAGAGGTGAGGCATGTGGCACATGGGTTGTTACAGTGCGCAAATCCTCTATTTTTTCTCTCTCCCTATCCCTCTCAGCTACTCTTCTCATCTATCAAACAAAACGTACTCGAATAGAATGGAACCCATTTTCCTCCTAGTGGCCTAGTTATAACACAATCTGATAGCCTACTAGTCATTATGTTTGACTCCTTCAAATCTTAACTAGAGTTACAATATGAAATGTTCTAGATTATTCTTCATCATGATCACATGGCTAGCTCATTTTCCATGAATAATGAGGGTTGACATGGCATCCTCTAAAATTATCGCAGCCAAAACAAGAAGTTTAACTTCGAAGTGGCATAACTTTTGCATAAAGACTCCAATTGAGGCAATTTTTGCACCATTGTAAGGGTGTCTATGTGTAGAATAACTCACGAAGGCACCACAATATTGTGACATTTTTGTACTGCCAAAAAACATTTTTTATGCCTCAAATTGCTCCTGAAAGGTTTCATATCATGCTGGTAGAAATGGTCTTATGAGTAGATTCCTCCACTTTTTCCTCTTTGAAAGCTTCAATATGGATGAAAAATAATATAATTATCCAATATAGATCATCGTCACTTTAAGAAGGTGCTTGTGTTTTGAAAAGCATGTAGAATCTCTCCTGAGAATAAGATTTGTCAATAATATTAAAAATTTAAAGCATTCACTATTTGTTGATAACACTCTTTTGCTAGGAAGGGCTTAAATAATTATAGCATAAAGATTTAAAAATGTGTTACATAACTTTGTGGTAGCATCTGGGGGTTTGATAAATTCTAAAAAAATCCAAATATATGCTTATAATATCAATAGGAGGCATAATTAAATTAAAAGAGTGTTTGGCTTCAACATGGTCGATAAATGGGTAGAAATGAAATATTTGGGTTTTCCCATTTGCATCAAACCTTTTCTCAATCCCTCTTGGATTTTAATTTTATCCAAATTAGGAAAGTGATTTTAGCAATGTGGATCCATTTGGTTAAACATAGTAGGAAGGGTGACTTTAATTAAATCTTCCATCTCATCCCTTCCTTTATTCCTATTTGCAACCTTATTAGCCCCGACAAGAATTATTCAAAAACTATCCTACTTCATTACAATTTTTTTATGGCATGAGGTAAATCAAATACAAATAAATTTCATTTAATCAATTGGGATATTTTTCAAACTTTGAAATTTCATTGAGGCTTGGGAATTAGGGACCCCTCCCTAATGAACTTAGCTAGTGGTGCAAAACTAATATGGAGACTAATAGCTCCAAAGGAAGAATGGTGAAAAAAAATAATACATCATAAATGTTTTGCGGAGAGAGGATTTTATACTTGAATGAACCACTCTTAATGAAGGAGGATCAACAATATGGAGGCTCATCTTAATCTCTCTCCCCTTGATTCAAGAACACCTTTCATGTATTCTAGATAATATATAGTCAATTATTCTTTATAACTCTAGTATTATGGGGAGGCCTCCCTTTAGGGATGTTCCTTCCCTTTGTCCCCTGTGTGAATGGATGGTATATCATAATAGGATTACTTTAGTTGACATCTCCCATTGGAATTGAGATGGTCAATGGGTGGACTGGGATTTTTCTAGAATCCCTAACCATTTTAATGAGCTTGTGAACTTGCTTATGAATATGTTTGTGGGGTGTTCCTAATCCCTTAGAGGAAGAAGATGAGTAGGGATGGAAAGTTTTTAAATACTTTTTTAAAGAAGTTTATTTTGCCTTATTAGTCCCTCGAGGAGAACCTCCAAAATATGGTACCCAAATGGAATTCCCAAAATCAACTCTGTTTGTTGGTCTCTTCTTCATTGGAAAATTCTCACAATCAAGAATTTTTCCAAGAGGGTAATTCAAGGTCCTTCTAGGTGCCTCCTACATCTCTCTACTAAAGAAAATATTCCTCACCTTTTCCTAGAGTGTAAATTTTTAAAAGAGATGTGGAAAATAACTCTCAATTTGATAACTTATAGGTTGAATTAGCCAAACTCTATTTAGATTTTTTTTGAAACTTGGAATAAGAGCTATGTTGGATCATTTCAAGGGAAAAATCCCTTTAAATAGATATGGATGGTTCTTCCTAGGTTCATCATCTAGAAAATATGGTTTGCATGAAATGGGTTTAACTTTAAAAATAAATATTCTTCACCTTCAAAAGTATCATTAAGAGCCATTTCCTTACCTTTTATAAGGGCTAGATGTTGTTGAAACTTAGTGGATGAATCATGTATTCCATTCAAATTTTAGTTCAAGGGTTATTCCTACTCGCAAATAAAATCTCAAAGTAGTTTGGCATATACAACTTTCTCCATATGAGTATAAACAAGGGATTGGTACCAAAGCATGTCGTATATTAAGTTTTGATTGTTCTTCAAAGAGGAATCCAAGGGTGGAAAGAGTGGGAGGCATTATTCTCTACCCTAATGAAACAATAGAATTATCTTTCTCTTAGTCCTAGGACATCAATCAAATAATCATGTTGAAGAATACACCCTTCTTGAGGGACTAATTCTTGCTCAAGAAAGACAAATCTATGGTTACTAAACCATTAGCGATTCACAACTCATTATTCATAGTTTAATTAAGGAGACTCCCAAAATACTTGGGCTTAAAAGAAATCCTTAAGAAGATTTGGAAGATCCTAAAAATGTTAAATTCTTATGAGTTTCATCATATATTGAGACAACGTAATTCTTTAGCAGACTCATTAGCAAAATCGGTACCTCATTAGCACAAGGAACATTAAGAATAAATTATCTTCAATTTTTAAAACCCCTTCCATGGTCTATGATGGTAAAATTACCTATGGGTTGGGAGTGCCATGTGGAACCCCCAAGTGGGGGTGGGCCATGTAATGGCCTTAATGAATTAAGGTGGTTTGTGGGAAACATCAAGCATCTAGAGTGGATGCTACTGCACAAGTGTGGGATGTACTATCCAACGATGGATTTTGAAATTTCCCTGGTTCCATTGATGAGTGAGAATGTGATAGTGCTCAAAAGATGTGAGATATTGGAGGTAATTTGGTACTTCAACAAAGGAAATGGGATAATGAGAATTAATGGCATCATGTTTCAGGTTTTATGGTTCATTATGGGAAGACTAGGCTCATGCAAAGAAAATTTGGATGATTAAATTCACATAATTGATATGATTATGGCTTAACATGAGGAATGCACTCATAATCATGCATACAAGTGGATATCTAGGTAAAAAATCCTTAATCATGGAGGGAAAATCATTAGATGGCAGTGTTTTCATTAGGAAGGTGGTGAGGTAAGGACAATTTTGGATTTTTATCATTAGCAACTTCCCACATCACCATGGTTTCTATTATGTTTGTGGCAATAGCCTAATTAAATTTGATCTTTGAAGAGTCTATTAAGGTTTATGGTATTAGGGATGATATTGAGAGAATAGGCAGTTACATCTTGTCTCTCATATCTTAGTGCTCCTTGTAATGTCTCATTGCAAATTTTGGATGGAATAGCAAAAAAGGGTAGATTGGGAATTTGAAGAAATGGCACAATATCTATGTGTTGGGAGTGGCAATGAACTGGTCGAATGGTATAATTGGGCTCCATGTGAATTAAGGGAAAAGAGAGGACTTTGAGCTCACCAGGATACTAGATCACTCGTGTTGTTCGCTCTCTATGGAGGTGAATATGTGGTATACCTCTCTTGAAATGAGTACCCATCATTTTTGATGAATTCTCTTATATTTCTCTAGGGTTTAAGGTGCAATGGGATTAGTATTTAGTTTCAAAATTTGTTAATTTGGCTCCAAATACACAGTTATGTTAGGTTAAGTTCGTTAATAACTCAATTGGTTATAGAGATTCCACATTCTATGGGATAAAACATCTATGTTGGGGTGTAGAATAATTTGAAATTTCTATCTACTAAGGTGTGACTCTCTTCCTCTGCATTCAACCAGGATTGGGAGAGATTTAGGGCAATAATTATGGATCCTCTTAGGGAGGAGATAATATTGTTAATAGATCAAGTTTCCCTTCTTTAGGAAGATGTTCTAAATATGGAAATTGTAGTAAATCAGACTATAACTAGTGTGACCACATGTCTGGACCTATAAAATGAACAAAGAACCACCATGTAGAGAATTGAAGAGGGGGCATCCAATCTCCATCATCAAGTGGAAGAAAAAAAAAATTAGCATAGAAAAAAAATACTTCCTTCTTAAAAAATGAGAAGTTACATATTTTTGTTACAAACTCTTGTTTCCCTTGAGAAAGGGAATAAAAAATGTGTCTAACTAGGAGAGAACAAAGAACTAGAGTAGCACAAATAAAGCAAAAAAAATACATAGAAACAGAGAAACAAGGTCGATCTCGGCACATAGAGAATATCAAGGACTATTCTTGATCAACAGATAATATCTTATGGTACTTTTAGAATTCAAAAGATCCCTAATTATGAATGGAACCATCTATCAAAAATTAAGAAAACATTGTACCACAACATAGGGGGATCCCGCACTTGGACAGGGCATCCACATCCATTTTTTGTTCTTGAAACACATGGATGAAAGAAATGTCATTGAAGGATGTGGATGCCCTACAACCAATCAATGAATATCTTATAGTCTCTATTAATCTTGATGGGATCTAGGGCAAGCCAAACAACACTCTGAAGTAAAACCCCACAGAGCCATGATCTTTTCCCGATAATTTGTACCACCACCTCCATGCTAATAGAAGTGAAATTCCTGAGTCGGGCAAAGCTTGATTAGAGCTCCACAAATAGAGACCATTAGTTGAGGCTCCATCAAATAAACCAAAAGAAAAATAATCCCCCATATCTTGTAAGCAAATAGTTTGTCGAGGAGACTTAGGGGTCCAAGGGCCCATTTCAAGAAAATGGCCAACAATTTTGAGATTGGTGCAATAACAGTCTAGATTCCCGTTCTCAAAGATAGAGGCATTTCTAGAATGCCATATCCCCTAGAGAACATACAATGGGAGCGCTCGATAGGGCCTATTAGTATTCCAGGAAACTCTCCTAGGTTGTAGCTCGGAGATGCCTGGTAACATATAAATTCAACTATTGTTGCAAGGTTTAATGGAAGGAATAATGGTTTGGTTAGAGCCAGATAACCACTTCTACTCTGTTTCACTCCAAACATGCATGAACACCCTCAGAATACAAGGCTTTAGACCACCAATGCTCACAATTTAGATATTAGGTGAATATGGAGAATACTAACCACACCAGCAGATACATAAGACCATGTGATGGCCGGCTGCAACTAGTATAGAAACCTGCAAATCTAGTCTATTAATGCAAAGACAGGATGACAACTCTCATGCATTAGATAGAAAGAAACCTGAGCAACCTATTTAGTGATACATTCAAGATTCTAACACAGAGATAAGATGATAGTTATCTAGCGATAAACATCAAGAGATCAAGAACACAACATATCATGTACAAGCTTAGAACAGAGGAAAATGGAAAGTGAGCAGTTAACAGCAAAAGAAGCTTGTATTTGCTGAAAATAAAGATGAGATGCTGCAAGTGACAAAATGTCTACAGTCTCCAGAAGTTTAACCTTACATCAAATGCCAACCTTGATTACATCTTTCTTCTAGGTAATTATAAATTTACATTACAATGGCCCCTGGCCGTTTAGTTATGGAGGGGTCTTAATTGACCACCAACTGCATTTAGTTGTCTGATGGAGTCTCTGAATGAGGTTGCTTACTTTACTATGTAAATCTGATCTGCACAACTGTTGTGTTGTCCTTTAGGCAGTTGGAATGCTCGTAGCAGTGAAGTCCATGACTAATAAATTTTGTTTCAAAACCGTGCTACGTCCTTTTCTCCCTTTGGCCATATTTTATGTTTAATGTGGTTGTTGGGGATCTTACTATAACCGATCTTGGCAGAGCTGGTCATCTCCTTCTTCGGGAAACCGAATGGTCATAGGACGTGGGATGCATGGGTAAGTGGACAGTTGGGATGAGAGAGAGAGATGACCGTTAGATTGGGGAAATGAATGACGGAGATGGCTCGACAGAGGCTATCGGTCGAGGTGGGAGTGGGGTGTGTTAGGGCCGTTGGATCTTCAGCTAATAGATAGGACAGTCATCGTGTGATGGAGTTGCGCGGGCGCTACTGGGTGGGGGTGGTTAACTTAGGTGATAACGATTTTCATCGCATCGCTATCGGGCGCTAAGTGGTAAATTCTTGGGGCTGAGTGATTCCACTCAATGATCGATACGTAGCAGTGGATCAGAGAGAAAACCACTCTCATCGCGTGCTATCGCTCGATCTGGTTGCTCTCGTGATATGTGCAAAGGTCATCAGATCTGGTGGAGATGATCTGACAGTGGAGAATGGTAGAGCGGGTTGCCTTTATCGGGTGCGATGCGAGCCATTGGATCAGCGGGGGGTGATCAACAACGGGGATGCGGTGTGATGGGTTACAAATGCGCAAAGACATATGGTAGGGTTTTATGGGTGCTTTGTGGTTAAGGCCAAAAATGGTTTCTTTGTCAGGTTTAGAAGGTAAATGGGGAAACGGAAGTGGTGGAGAGTAAGCAGGGGGGGAGGAGAAGGGGAAAATGACCCATGTGGGGCCTTTTTGAGGACACCACCAAACGGACCAGGCTTCTCTTTCACCTTTAGAAAGTCAGCGCTGCATAGCAGGGCTAACACTAGCTCCTTCTGGGGATGAAATCCTCCCTGTGAGGTTTCAAGAACTGTATATCACTGCCTTCAACAAGATCAACAAGATTTCATAGTATTCCATTGGGCATGGAGTCTAACTAAGCCTACACTTAAAAACTATAAAAGAACATATTTACAATGTTGGGGCCTAAAGGCCTTAAACAACATAAACCTTCAAAAACCACCCACTAATTAGGCCATAAAAAACCGGTTCTCCTTCCACACTTTGCAGCATGAAAGTGTTGTTCCCCTATACTTGAGCAATGACAAAAGGTCCTATCCACAGAGCATCGAATTTTCTATGATTGCCTTTCTTTTCTTTCAATGCATCCCATTTAAGAAATAAGTCTCCAATTTGAAGATTGTCCATCTTTGCCTTTTTGTCAAAGGCTTCCTTGATTCTCTTTTGATGTGCTGCAGACTTCTCAATCAATTGATCTCTGGTTTGTTGCATTTCAACCAAGTCACTAATCCTCTTTGCCATGGACCATTTTCCTCATTCTGCTCTTCTTGTAAGAACTTGGCCACAGGGAGGGTCAACTGGATTGGGAATACAGCCTCAGTGCCATATACCAGTTTGAACGGAGAATTCCCTGTGGATTTCTTGGTGGTCGTCCTGTCAGCCCATAATGCAAACTTTAGTTTGGAATCCCAGTTCCTTTTGTTGTCTTCCAACAGCTTTTTTATTATCCTTATCAGGCTCTTATTGGATGATTCTGCCAGACCATTGCCTTGAGGGTAATATGAGGTGGAATGAACTAGCTTAATGCCCATTGAGTCACACATGTCCACCAACTCTTTTGCCCTAAAGGCTGTTGCATTATCTGTAACCAATTTGTGTGGACAGCCAAACCTGGTGAAAATGTTTTTTGTCAAGAACTTCATGAAAACATGGTGATCAACTTGCCTAGTAGGGATGGCCTTAATCCATTTAGTGAAGTAGCCAGTGGCTACTAAGATCCATTTGTGCTGGCCACTAGAATGTGGATTAATTTCCCCTATGAAATCCAAGCCCCGCTGCTAGAAAGGGCCACTAGCATGTATTGGCTTCAAGGGTAAGGATTTCAATTACTGTTTTCCTTCAAACCTCTGGCACCTGTCACAAGATTTTACAAATGAAAAGACATCAGAAAACAGAGTGGGCCAATAATACCTAGCCCTGAGGATCTTGTGGGTTGTGGTTTTTCCAGTAGTGATGTCCTCCACAGATGCTGGAATGAAACTGATGCAAGACCTCCATAGATTGCTCTTTGTTCAGACATCTTAAGAGGATTCCTGATGGGTCCCTCCAAGGTTTCATTCTCTTGATCAATTTGCATTTTAGAGAATTCATCAATGACTTGCAAAAACCTATTTACTTCATCATCATCCTCAAAGACTTTCCAGTGCTGGACATTATCAGGAAAGGATGGTCTATATTTTATTTGGACTTCATGAGCCAATCTAGGGGGGCATGGGAGGGATTAACATGCTAGCAGACACAGTAAGGGAATCAGCAAGCTGATTTTTTACTCTAAGAATATATGAGATACAAAAGCTATCAAAAGAGTCTTTGAGTCTCCATACCTCATCTTTGTACGCTTTCAGCCTTGGGTGCCTTGCTTGGAAAGTTTTATTCACTTGTTGAATGATGAGATCAGCATCTCCAAACACCTTGATGTCTCTGATTCCCATGTCTTTGGCAGCGTTTAAGCCCAATATCAGAGCCTCGTACTCTGGTATATTGTTGGTGACCTGCAAAGTCAGCTTAAAAGACAGATGTATGCTTTCTTGTTTTGGAGACACTAGCACCACTCCTACTCCCGCAGTTTCCTTTAAACAGGCTCCATCGAAGAACATATCCCAAGCTTGTGCCCCTTCCTCTTCTATGGCCTGGCATACTGGTTTCTTGAGCTGCATCGAGGTCCTCTGGGATTCTTCAATTTGGAGAATACATGCTCCAAAATCAGTTTCCACAGCGTAAATGGGATGATCAGTGGGATTCTTCTCATCACTGATGATATAGGCCAGCTGGGCTTCCCTGTATAGTCTTCTGCTTTCTCCTCCAAAAACTGGGACGGTGGCATAAGACAAGTCATTTTGCAATGTCCCACCCTACCTCTTAATCCACCCTCTGGAAAGTAGCATACCAAACTTAGGGGGAACATCCGCTACCACAATACCGATCATCATGCTTTTCATGGGCAGCTGAGTTAGGGTGATAGCTAAGTCTTTGATTAACCCCAGACATTTCACCTTCCTCGAATCAAAGGAGAACAAGTGATGATAAGGTCTGGCAATATCAAAGCCTAACTCTTCCATGACAGCTTTTGGCATCAGATTATGGCTAGCACCTGTGTCCAGCAAACAGTTGTGGAGGATTTTGTCATGAATGGTCAAGGAGACATAAAATGATGGGGAGCTATTATCAGAGGGTTCAGTCATTCGGCTAAGCACAACTGCAGGTTTGTCATCTTGTAAATTCACATAGTCATTGGAGGCACGTGTGGCTTTCAGCTCAAGGGCATCAAGGATGAGCTTCTTAAAGACCTCATTCTTTACAAGTTCTATCAAAGGCACATATATTTTTAACTTCAGGACTTCTGATTCAAAACTGAAAGGGGAAGGGGACTTGTCAGGGCCTCTTACCTCTTGAGCCAACATTTTGAGGATGATGGGATCGGTTGTTGGTCACTCCTGCTTGTTGATCTGCTACTCTAAGGTGACTGCAGTCCTTTGGGCAGGACTCTCTTTGACATTTCTCGCTCTTGATCTCAAGTTATATCTCTGCTAGTCTTCAATTTGCAGAACAGCTTCCCTGTCCCACTCTTGACTAGTCTGGTCCCTGAGTAATGACTCCTCATAGGCAGCTAATGACAAAAAGGTAGCATTGTCCTTGTCTTCCATGCAATGAATCTCATCATGTTCATCAAACTGCTTCTCCTCCATGACTACGTTCTGGAAAGGAGTCTTAACCCTTTTTTCTTCACTGGCCTCTTTGCTCCTCTGAATGATCTGCAATTGTGCAATTGCTCTTCTATATGGATTTGGATTTCTAGGAGCAAATGTATTAGGAAGCCTTGCTTTCCAAGAACTATGCTCAACCTTTAACTTGGAGATTTCAGCAACCAGTGACTCTATCATTTTAGTCATTTTGTCTATTTTGGGTTCTGAAGATGAAGAAGAAGAGGAAGACTTACCTCTCTACCTCCTTCTATCCACATGTCCTTTGAGTTTCTCTGCAGCCATGATATTGGATTCCACCTCCAAGGTTGCATCTTGCATTTCAGCTAGAGAAGCACATCTTCTCTCTCTTAATAGCAGGCATAAATCAGAATAAAAGGCATTAACATAGGTGAGTTTGGTAAAGGTGGGGGTAGGCTTCACTTCAGCTGGTATCTTTCTATACATACTATTGAATCTTTCATTAAAATCAGACAATGACTCCCTATTTTCCCTTTTGAGGTTGCCAAACTCAGCATGGTAGTATAGGAGGTCTTTCTTATCTCCCCAATGCTTTAAAAACACATCATCTAATGCTGAAATGTCTGTTATAGACCTAGGGGTCAGTTCTCTAAACCACTTTCTAACCTCTCCATCAAGGTTTTGGACAGATACTCTCATCCACACATCATCTTCACTGATATCTAGGTTATCAGCATAGCTATAAAAAGACTCAAGTTGTTCTTCAGCTGTTTCTCCCTCTGTACCAGTGAACTTAGGCATGTATTTCTGATATTCTCCTACAGGCATGGCATTCAAAGGAATAGGCACGACCAAGGGTCCATACATAGCAGCTATGATTCTTTCCATTTTGGTGGGTGCTTGTGGGCCCGCCATTACTGTGGTGGATTGAAGAGTGCTGGCAGTCTGAAAGGTAGGGAGTTAAGAAATGACTGACATAGCTAAAGGAATATGATGGATAGGAGGGGAGGTTTCCTTTGGGCTGAGATCCAAAGGAGGTCCTAAATAAATGGGAGCTTTATGATTCTCTAAAAGTATTTCTTCACTGCTAGTACTAGAGGCTATATTTTCAACATGTAGATGCTATGTTACAAGCCTTTCTGGCAGAGATACATAAGATTGTTTAGGCTTACCTGATCTTGATGCTCCTTTTTGTGATGTCTTTCTCTACTTGACAATCTTCTCAGGGTCAAGTACTGGGTCAGTGGGTGAATTCTGAGGATTTCTCCAAGTATGCCTCACAAACTGAGCCAGAATTGTGATGTGGAGTTCCCAAGAGGTTCGACCTCCAGTAGAGTCGCCAGATAGATGATTACAACCAAAAATGTGTCCAGACTTTGTATATCATCAAAGCTGGATTTGTGTCGTTCTCCTAGGGAAGCTGAGCTTCAATCTCCTCTCCCCAGCAACGACGCCAATTATGTTAGGATTCCAGGAAACTCTCCTAGGTTGTAGCTCGGAGATGCCTGGTAACATATAAATTCAACTATTGTTGCAAGGTTTAATGGAAGGAATAATGGTTTGGTTCAATCCAGATAACCACTTCTAATCTGTTTCACTCCAGACATGCATGAACACCCTCAAACTACAAGGCTTTAGACCACCAATGCTCACAATTTAGATATTAGGTGAATATGGAGAATACTAACCACACCAGCAGATACACAAGACCATGTGATGGCCGGCTGCAACTAGTACATAAACCTGCAAATCTAGTCTATTAATGCAAAGACAGGATGACAACTCTCCTGCATTAGATAGAAAGAAACCTGAGCAACCTATTCAGTGATGCATTCAAGATTCCAACACAGAGATAAGATGATAGTTATCTAGTGCTAAACATCAAGAGATCAAGAACACAGCATATCAGGTACAAGCTTAGAACAGAGGAAAATGGACAGTTAGCAATTAACAGTAAAAGAAGCTTATATTTGCTGAAAATGAAGATGAGACACTGCAAGTGACAAAATGTCTACAGTCTCCAGAAGTTGAACCTTACATCAAATGCCAACCTTGATTACATCTTTCTTCTGGGTATTTATAAATTTACATTACATGGCACCCTGGCCATTTAGGTATGGAGGGGTCTTAATTGACCACCAACTGCATTTAGTTGTCTGATGGAGTCTCTAAACGAAGTTGCTTGCTTTATTGTGTAAATCTGATCTACACAACTGTTGTGCTATCCTTTAGGCGGTTTGAATGCTTGCAGTAGTGAAGTCCATGACTGATCAATTATGTTTCAGAACCGTGCTACGTCCTTTTCTCCCTTTGGCCAATGTGGTTGTTGGGGATCCTACTGTAATCGATCCTAGCAGAGCTGGTCATCTCCTTCTTCAGTGAACCGAATGGTCATAGGACGTGGGATGCATGGTTAAGTGGATAGTTGGGATGAGAGAGAGAGATGACCATTAGAATCGGGAAAATGAACGACAAAGATGGCTCGGCGGAGGCTATTGGTCAAGGTGGGAGAGGGGTGTGTTTGGGCCATTGGATCTTCAACAGACAGATCGGACGATCATCGTGTGATGGAGTTGCGCTGGTGCTACCGGGTGGGGTGGTTAACTTAGGTGGTAATGGTTTTCATCGCACTGCTTTCGGGCGCTAAGTGGTAAATGCCCAGGGCCGAGCGATCCCACTCAATTATCGACACGTAGCAGTGGATGAGAGAGACAAACCGCTCTCATCGCGCGCTATCGCTCGATTTGGTTGCCCTCGCGATATGTTCGAAGGCCATCAGATCTAGTGGAGATGATTTGACAGTGGAGAATGGTAGAGCAGGTCGCCTTTATCGGGTGCAATGCGAGCCGTTGGATCGATAGGGGGTGATCAACGACGGGGATGCGGTGTGATGAGTTACGAACACGCGAAGACATATGGTAGGGTTTTATGGGTGCTTTGTGGTTAAGGCCAAAAAGGGTTGCTTTGTCAGGTTTAGAAGGTAAATGGGGAAACATAAGTGGTGGAGAGTAAGCGGGGGGGAGGAGAAGGGGAAAATGACCCATGTGGGGCCTCTTTGAGGACACCACCAAATAGACCAGGCTTCTCCTTGACCTTTAGAAAGTCAGCGTTGCATAGCAAGGCTAACAGGGCCTTTGATTCGTAGACCAATAAAAGAGGCATTCAAAGATGGTAGACCATTCCCCATCAATCTTGATATTCAACAAAACTGCCACATGGTCCCAAATGGACTTAGCAAAAGGGAAATCCAAGAATAGGTGAATAATGTCTTTGAAGGCAGATCAACAAAATTGGCATCTACTTGGACCCTAAAAACCCATTTCTATCAAAATATCCTAGGTCGGGATGTGATTAAAAAGGCTCAGCCATGTAAAGAATTTAATATTCAAGGGGGCTTCCCACCTCCACATAGGCATAGTCCATTCGTCAAAGGAACTTGGGTGGGGAGATCAAGAAATGTATGATTAGATTTCTCTAACAGTCATGTCGCCACTTGCAGCTTGAACTCCTCGGGAAATAAAATCAGGCTTATTATTTAATATGATCCTTGCCTCAATGAGTTTTTCCTTATAAGCCTCCCATTCAAATTCAAACTCTCTCGTGAGACCCAATTCCCAAGAATGAGACCAAGAAGGAAAGCAGGGTTCATGAGGTATCCAATTCTATAGGTCAACTAAATGGTGAACGCCCATATGATGTAATGAAAGGATGATTTAGCAGAAAATGTTGCAATATCCATTCATAACCTCCATCACATCCAAACTGGTAAGGATCTTAGCACCATTGCCAACTTTGCATCTAATATTTCCAAAAAGACAAAGTTTGGCTGACATCAAATTGCTCCAAATAAAATGCTTCTTGTGCTTGGAGGGGGCTCTAACAACTACCCATTCCTCTAAACATTGATGTTGGAGGTATTTCTCGTAGAAGTTTTCACTCTAGATATCTTGTACATTAAAAACTATCCAATATTTTGTGAGAGGAGTGTCAGGTTAAAGATATTTGTATCCCTCAAGCCCCAACCACTCAAATCATGTACACGACTAAGAGAATAAAGATTGATCAAGTGGATTTTTTTGGAAGGTCCAACTCCTGACCATAGGAAATTTGCAATGATAGCATTTATTTTTTGGATGACCATTGAAGGTAGAAGAAATAAGTGCATCCAAAACACTAAAATTCCTTGAAGAACGGATTTGATCATGATCACTCTGCCTCCAACAGTCATCCATTTGTGGTCCCACAGAGATATACTTTTCTAAATTTTGAAGATCAAGTAGTCTCAATCCAGGATTCGATAACTATATGGTTTTAGGAAGCACCACAAATACATGAATCCTGAAGACATAGGGATAGATTTAATCCCAAAGAGGGTGGAAAAATTGCAACTATCAATTTATAGGACTTGAACGGAACACTCCTCCTATAGTACTCTAGTACACAATAGCTTCTTAACCTAAATTATCCTCCTACTTTTCAGTTTAGGAATGTAGGTTCACGAAATGATCCCCCTTCCCAAAATAATTAACAAATTTTTGCAAGTTTTGTAAAATTTTGAGTGTTTTTGGTTGCATATACCCCTATTGACATATTAATTTAGACACACTAGACATTAGAAATTTTGATGAAGTAAATACTTTTTGCTTGTGCATGATTCTTGGAAGACTATTTGAACCAACACTCTCTTAATGTACATGCTGACTCAACATGTGGATTATAAGTCATACTCTTTTCTCATTCTGGTTAATAATAATAATAATAATAATTTAAAATAAAGTTGTAATTGAATTAACTTTTTATGATTTTTTTAATGTTGTCAATGACGCGAGATGCATCATGAGATAATTGTTTTGATGCCTATTGTGTTTACCAACCATTTAATTTATATGGTTGAGAATAAATTTCAAAATATCGATTTAATTAAAAATCAATTTAAAATATTAGTAAAATTGGCAATCATTTAATCGAGTTTGTAGACATATCTAATCAAAATATTGTATCTTCCAGCACAACAAAGAATTCACCTTGAAAAATTGTTACCTGTTATATAATGAAATTTAATGAAGTTTGTAAACATATATAATAAACATATTGTATCTTCCAACACAACGAAGAATTCACCTTGAAAAATGGTTACCTATTATATAATGACATTACATGATTATGAGTTTCTACAATCATAATCTAAATTAAATGATTAGTTGACATAAAATTCAATAATGATATTATTCATTAATAGGCAAGGGTAAGATATTCCTCAAGGCTCAAGACCATCACAACAATATACTCAATATGAGCTAAGCATGTCACTTATGGAAATTGAGTGTGGGTAGGGAGGATAACAATCATTCCTTGAAGCCACCTGAGATAAACACAATTAACAATATCAAAATCAATATATATATGTCAAATACACATATTAATTCAAATAAAAATGTAAAATATACATCATGGAAATCAATAAGCAAGCCAACTACTACTAACTAAGTGCACCACCAAAATTAGAGGTGTTAATACCTCTACCATATAATAATGTAGAATATACCATCTAATATATCTATCCACCAATAATTGTATTTCTATATGTGACCATAACATCTATAGCATTAATAGTGAGTGCATTGGATGTAGCAACTAGTGATTGACTTGCTAGAGAATGTGGAGGTTAGTTTGCTAGAAGAGGATATGGTGATTGGTTCATTGGATGAAGAGATGGTGGTGGTTGGTTTGTGTTGTAGCGGCTACAACCACCCTCCAAAATTTTGGCTTGCATGCAAATTTCGGAGCCTACCTTGGATCCTACGATCGATCATTCCTTGGTCACTTGTTGGTAAGATGATGATCTTAAGCTCCCCTCCTTTATCTTAAGAATTTTTTATGTTCTCATATTTATATAGCATGTGTCATCTTTAGGAATAGGGATTATTATTTACCATGCAAAGGGAATGTTCTTTTGCTTCAAGGGGAATCTTGTGCATATGATTTGTTTTCATTACATAGACATGTTTCAGACTCACATCACACACTCTTGTCGTGAAGGTTGTGTATGTTTTATAAATTCTGGATGATCTATGTTGTATCATTAAGTGTTCATGTGTGATCATAGTCAAGTCCTATCATTGTTTACATTTGTTCCCTAATCTCACACTTAACCAATTTCCCGAGCAAACTAGCCTCATCCAACTTCCCAGAATTGTGCACTTTGCTTCTGCAACCCTCAGGCTTTTTCCCTTGCCTGCTGGAACTATGCAGTGCATAGAGATCCCAGACTCTTTTGGCATCTAAAACTGGGCAATGGTTTCCTCTAGTGTCCTTCCCCCAATTGGAACCCACTATCATCAGAAACTGCCCGTATTGTCCCTAAGTTGCTCAGTCTACCTTGCGCAAATGTGTCCTCCTGGAACCCATCCCACAATAGTAACTTGCATCCAGAAACTGTACAATATTGCCTCTCAGTTTCCCAGGTTACACTACACTCAGAAACTGCACAGAGGTGTCCTCCCAAGACCCCATCCTGTAACAGTGTCTTGTGCCTCAAAACTCTGCAGTGTTGTCCAAGTTGTCATGTCTTCCTTGCATGCAGAAATTGTGCAAATGGGCCTCCCAGGGCCTCATTCCGGCAGCAGCCACTGCCCATTGAAACTATGTTGATCTATCTTTCAGTGACTACAGGAAAAGGTGACAAGTTAATATCACTCCCAAGGATTTGAAGAGAAGGATCAATATACTAAGTGATGGCAAAAGATCAGGACCGCATGCAAACTTCGTCAAATGCATGATCATATTGAGGGTAAGTATGGTAAGTAAAGAACAACTTTCAAAGTAAATCTCTTAGTTGAGTTTGCAGGACTGCTTGTCATTTTCATATCATCCTATCTTCAGCAACATGCATGTGTGCAAACACAAAAGTCATTTCATGCATTTCCTCTACATGTCTTGCTTCATTTTCGCTTATTTGACCAATTGTCGTCTTTGGCATGTTGATTGCTATGTCATGCTTGCGACCTTGTTCTAGCGATATCAAAGGTTTGTCTTTGTGTTCATGAGTTGTTCCAACTATGTAAACGCCCATCATACTCACACACAAAGTTCTAGACACTGTCGCGCAAGTGTCATCACGATCGTTCAATGACCCACCTTGTCGCATTTGTCGCTCTCACCTTTAGACGGTCGTACTAAGCACATATTTTCTTGTTGATTTGAGGTATCTTGTTGTCGAGTCACGCTATGTGCGTTCACATGGTCATATATACATGAGTTTGCTCACTCACACACTTAACCATTTTTCCTAAAAAAATTGTCGATCAGAAAACCTTTCATCACCCAAACCTCCACTGAGTTGCACTACTCAGTCTCAGCCCTCAGTGACCTTGCATTGTTGCCCAGAACTATGCAGAGCTTGACGATGTCCTCCTGAGTAGCCTACACTGTGCAATTCTAAAAATGAGCCAGTTGATTGTCTTCCAAAACTACGCAGAAGTTGTCCAAGAAGCCATTCTAGTCTGCACTTCCCGCAAGACCATCCACCAAGCATCCCCCTCGTCAACCAGAAGATCTAACTTGAGTTGTGACCCAGGGTTGCGCTCATCCCCAAAAATATGCAGTAATTGTCCATCCTACCTGCTTGCACTGCCTGCAGAAACTACAGAAACATGACGGACAGGTCTCTGATGCATGTCACTACACTATCCTGGGAAATTGCACAAATTTTCTAGGAAGTCCCCCTGCTAGCCTACTCTGCTCTCCTGCTGAAAAATGCGCAGTTTTCACTGACAGCCCTCATGTTTCCCAACACTCCACTCAGCCCAGAAATTGCACATTCATGTCTTACCTTGAATGTCTCCCATAACTGCGCAATTCTAACTAGCAGCTTCCGCAGCCTGATCCCGGCCTCCTCCGGAAAACTGCGCAGTTTTCAATGCCAATGCTTCCAGCTACCCACACTGCCTCCACGAAAAAACTGTGCAATTCTACGTCTTAGCTGAGTCCTCTCCTGTAGATGTCATTGTTGTTTCGGACTGCTCAAATCACCCTCCCAGTGACCTCTGCGCAGTTTTTCCTCACAGTTACCCAGAGTCCTGCATCCCGACCTGAGTTGTGCTTTGCGCAGTGTCAGTGCATTGTCCTCCCTCCTTATCACCCGAACCGATCAAGGAAAACAATGCATCATGGTTGATTAGGAGATTTCTGGATTTGATGTTGTCTCATAATGAGTGATTGCAAAAGCAGGTACATGAATGGAACATGGCGCGATGACAAATGGGATGAAGAAGGAGCACATGCCAGGAGACTTTCTCGTGGTTGGACGAACATGCGAAGCATACCAAGTAGCAAGCGAAGAAGATACATACACATGCATAAACCATCAAGAAAATACCAAGACCATCAAAGATCCCACACACCTCATCATGCGGAGGTGAAGATCTGATACACCAAGAGCATGCTCATCACCCAACAACATAGCAACTCGAAACAAACACCACAGTTAGCATGTTCATGTTAGTAGTGTCATGTCAAGTTGTGTCACGAGTCGTCTCGACCACATCACTACTTTGGGCCATACTTGTTGTAATCAATGTAATGTAACGTGGGATTCTAATAGACCCACGGATGAATTTGAAGAGTCATGTAAGTAAAATAGTCATGAGGGAAGTCAAAGAGTCACAAGGGTCAGTTTCACCCTTGGCTATATATACCCCCTCATTTGTACATGTAAAGGACTTTTGACCTTGGCTCCTCTTGCATAGTTTTGAGAGTCTGTAATATTTTCTTTGAGGAGCGAATAGTGGCTCCAACACTCCAGTATTGGGGCTGGTGATGTATGGTATACAAATATGTCTTGGAACTTTTGCTTAATTCAAAAGCCTGTCACAGGCCAGCACATTTTCACACATGTATTGTATTCGTTTGTAAGGCTATTCTTTGGATGCTTGTAATGCATGTTGCTTTAACTTGTACAAAGATATTTGAACTATTTCGGTTGTTTTAGTGCATATACTATTGGAAATGTGTTGTATCAATTGTTATCACTAGCTCGTCCGTGTTGACTAATATGTCGGACCAGACAGATTCATTCTTGTAAACTTGTTATAACGATTGTCGTACTCACGTGTGTTGGAAATAATACTGAGAGGGGGGGTGAATTAGTATTATCAAGTCAAATAATTTTTCATTTTCAAACTTAGATATACACTACTTCAGATATGGAAACCACCGTATACACGCAACTGTGTCTACAACAACTAGCGTATATTCAGTAAACTTAAGACTTAATTAATCTATTTGATCTTTAATCAGTGCATCTAAACTTCATTAACCATAAGGATAGTAAACAGGTGCAGTAAACAGAACAGATCATCACACATATGAACACAAGATATAAGGTGGAAACCCAATGTGGGTGAAAACCACCTACTGCAATGCTTCTCTATCTTCTTGTTAATAAGAAACTTCTTTTTACAATATTTCTATACTGGTGCAGTCTTATACCAG